>PYAF01004486.1:228442-293639 GCA_007407185.1 Glycine tomentella
ATAGCTTGGAGCTCGGCTCAGCTTTTGGTTTGTTTTGTACCCCTGTAGAGGGAAGGCATGTGATGTACATGTAGTTTTGAGTTGTATATGTATGCCCTCGTGTGAGGAAGGATCCTAGGGATCAGAAAGCGCTCGGACGCTTATTCTTTTGTATAGACACCTCGGGTGTCAGATGTTGATGTTGTACATAACCTGTGTTGTGTTTATGTTAATCCTGTTTATATATCTTTGAGATATTGTGCTTTCTGCCTATGGTTTGGTTGTGTGATCTGGTTAAGCAGGGGCATGTTTATGTAGTTGGTTGTGGGTTGTGATTCCATATATAATGTTATCAAGAAACATGGTTGGGTTTTTATGCTTCCGCGATAAACATGTTTTAATTAAAGTGTTTTAAGCGCTAATCTAATTTAATCATAATGATAATACACCGGGTATACACGGGGTGTTACACCATGGCATTGATCTGTCTCAGCTCTTGCGTCCTCAACTGATACCTCCAACAACTCAACAATGAGTGTTATCGCCTCCCCCACGTCAATGTTATCAAAAGTCTGGAAGTTTCCCTGGATGGGGAGATGCAACAATGCTGCTACATCATCTAATGTGATGCTCAGCTCTCCTATGGGAAATGGAAGCTGCTGGTCTCGGCGTGCCACCGCTCCACAAAGGCTGAAAGCAATCCCCTATCACCAGTGTCCACGGAAGTCGATATCAACGGGCTTAACCCGGTTGCTGCAACTAAACCTTCAATCTCTACAGCCGGCTTTCCAAACTTTGCTACCTTATGGCCGTGGGATGCTAATTTTAACTCTGACCGCTCCTGAAAAAATGTTTCTAACTTTCAACAAATACATACATACACAATTAACTATTAACCAAATGGTAGTTAAAAAACTCATTACCTCTCCGGTCCACACTCTCACTGCTACATGGTTAGCATAATCTGTCAAAACCGAAAGATCTTCTGGGCCACTTGGGAAACTTTCACATTCACTACCATCATCCTCATGAACTGGTACATCTTCTACCTCCGTCACTCCTTCATCCACAACAGGTACCTCAGCAGCAATCTCAGCCCGTTGTCTTCTTGCGGAAGCCGTCGGCCTACGACGTTCACCCCCCTCTACAGGCCGACCCAATCCACCTCTGGCTCTTGCCATAATCTGTACCAATTGTTACTCAATTCAGGCATTAACTTAAAACAAACAAATAACACTCATATATATACCATTGGTCACATAGTATGCATCTATATATTTCTTTCATTTCCTTTACCTCTTAATGAAAAATTGCCTATAAGTCCAGCATAAACCAATGGATCTACTCAATGCATATACACAACTAACCAATATCAAGTAGCAGCAAAATGAAAATGTTAACTTATACTGCTCTAAGTCTTTGTTCCATATCAACATGTTATTGTCCTTTATGTTTTTTTTAAACTTAATGCTAAAGGGAAGTTCAAATATAAGATAGGAACATATACTATTGTGAATCATTCACATAAATCACAACCAAGTTTACAATGGTTCCTTATTTTTCCCAATAAACCATCCATATACACACATTTACATTTGAAGCAGCTCATACACAGGCAATAATCACATTTAAACCAATTTCAAAAACAATTAAAGCTTCTGAGGGCATCACGGATCCTTCAGCTCCTTAAGGATTGTGTTATCCGCGCACAAAAATATGCATTACGGATTTGATAATCCGCGCCCCAAAAAATTACATTACGGATTCCGCAATCCGTATTTACCATGCACACATAAAATGCCTTAACGGATCCATTAATCCGTGCACAAAAAAAATTAGATTACGGATCATATGATCCGACTTCACCATGCAATGCCTTTACGGATCCATTCATCCGCGCACACAATAAACTACATTACGGATCATATGATCTGAACACACCATGAACCATGTAAAAAAGGCTTTACGGATCCATTGATCCGTGCACACACCAAAAGCTATTATGGATCCTATACTCCGTATGCACCCAACAAAAGCCATTACGGATACTATAATCCGTACGCACCATGCACCCAATCGGTTACTATAATCCGGATCACATGATCCGTAGTGCCTTCTATCTATATTTATGGATTAACGAATCCGTTTCATACACCATATGCCCTAAAACACGAAACACCACGAAACAGGACGAATTATTTACCTCTTTGCGTCGCCGATAATGCCAGCAATACTAACCACCAACAATGTGGAGCGCCTGTTGTCGGAGAAGCACCGTTTCAAATGGAGATGCTAAGAGGAATGGAGATGCTAAGAGGAGAACAGGAAGAGTACGGGGAAAACGAAGAGTAGAGCAGAAACAAACCCAAAGAAGAGAAAGCGCCCTTATCTTTTTCAAACCTTTTTTTATTTAATGACAATATTTAAAAGGGAAATTTAGGAATTGTACTGTAGCTATATAGTGTATGAAGAAATGCTTATAGTGTATAAAGCAACACTCGGAAGGAAATTATGTTAAGGAACCAACTCAAGATATGCAAAAAGAAGGAAAGGTAGGAGAGAAAAGGAGTAAAAATAAGACAACAGGTGAAAAAAAAGAAATATATTCAAGTGAGGGGAGTAGATTTTGGCCTTTAATCAAGGGTATTGCATGTGGTCCAATTAGGGGACCATCAATTCTTAAGGAAGGATCTATGTTAGGTGTACAAGATGAAGAAGGGAAGAAGAGTGATAAGGCCACAAGTCTGAGCCACTTCAACAATGCAATCTTAGATGGTGACATAAAAAATAGTAACCGTATACTTTGAGTCAAAAATGATATTGATGAAGTAGAGGGACTATGGTAGCGAGGTGAAAAAGTGTGAGTGGCATTTGATGGGAATAAGAAAAATATGGTGAAAAATTCAACAATTTGAAAAGAAAATATCCAAGGGGCAAAGAAGGCACATGAAAAGCACCAAAAGGGAACAACTGAAGGGTTTTTATGATGATATTATTATTTAATGTGAGAGGTATTTGGGGGAGGGTGAAAGGGAACTTTGTTAAAAAAATGATACAAAAGGAAGGAGTACAATTTCTTTGCTTTCAAGAAACGAAAAAGGAAGCAATAGATAAGAATTTCTGTTTTTCTACATGGGGGAATGGGGATATGGAGTGGCTTGCATCACCTGCAGTTGGATTAGCTTGAGGATGACTTTGTATTTGGGAGAAAAGATGCTTCCAAGCTAGACATCACTTCATTGGAGAGAGGTTTATTGGTATACAAGGAACATAGCTAGAGAAAGGTAAGGAGATTGTTATTGTTAATGTTTATGCACCAAATGATATAGTAGTTAGAATAGGGGTGTGGGATGTTTTTAAGGGAGAAATATTAAATAGTGAGGTGTAGTGTGGTGCATTTTAGGTGATTTTAACAGTGTGAGGGTGCCTAGTGAATGAGTGCTTATTAGGGGTGAGGATGGTAGTGGGGATGAAAGGGAGGAATTTAATAGATTTATTGGTGACTTGGGGGTGGAGGATATTCCTATGGTAGGTAGGAAATTTACATGGTATAGACCTAACGAGAGGGCAAAAAGTATGATTGATAAGAAGATGGTTACAAGTGAGTGATTCTCTTTCTGGCTAGGATGTACACAATATGTTTTAGAAAGAAACATATCTGATCATTGCCCTTTGTTGTTGAAGAATACTAACATTGATTTGGGACCTAAACCATTTAAGGTCCTTGATTATTGGTTTTTGGATAAAAGTTTTGTTAAATTTGTGGAAGAGGCTTAGGAAAAAAGTTGTCTTTCCAAGGGTGGGAGCCTATGTACTAAAAGAGAAGTTGAAGGAAATCAAAAAGAGTTTGAAGATATGAAATGCCATAACTTTTGCGAATTTGCAAATTTTACAATAACATGTAGAACGATAATTGAGTGAATTGGAACATAAGGAGGATGACGTGGAGCTTAGTGAAGAAGCATTAAAAGAAAATGGAATTACAAGAGAAGTATTGGAGGATGGTGACTTACAATAAATCTTTGGCTAGACAAAGTCAAGAGTTAGGTGGGTGGAGGGAGGTGATAGAAACACAAGTTACTTTCATGCTTGTGTTAATTGGAGAAGAAGAAGAAATATGTTGAGGGATGTACATATTAATGGAAGTTGGGTTGAGGAGCCTTGTAGAGTTAAGTTAGAAGTGGCTAGATTTTTTGTGGAAAGATTTAAAGAGGTGGAAGAAAAAAGGCCAAAGTTAGATGAAGTAAAATTCAAGACTATTTCAAGGGAAGATAACAACATGTTGGAGGTAGTTTTTAATGAGGAAGAAGTTAAGGAGGCAGTTTGCGATTGTAGAAGTTTGAAGAGTCCGGTATTGGATGGGACAAATTTTAAATTCATCAAGGCTTTTTGGCATCTCTTAAAGAGTGATGTGATGAGGTTTCTTCAAGAGTAACACTAACATAGGGCCTTCCTTAGGGAGAGGTAATGCCTTATTAATCTCTCTGATTCCAAAAGTCTTAGATCTACAACATTTGGGAGAATTTAGGCCAATATATTTGGTGGTTTTATGTACAAGATTTTGGCAAAAGTTCTCTCAAGTAAACTTAAGAAAGTGTTGGATGGTGTGATAGATAAGCGACAAAGTGCTTATTTGGTGGGAAGGTATGTACTACATAGTGATTTGGTGGAGAATGAGGTCATTGATGAAACAAGAAGGTTGAAGAAGAAATGCTTTATTTTCAAGGTCAATTATGAAAAAGCCTACAATTCGGTGAGTTGAGACTTCTTGATTTATATACTCAAAAGATTGGGATTTAATGGGAGGTGGATCAAAGGGTGCTTGGAGAGTAGTAGAGTTTCGATCTTAGTCAATGGGATCACATCAAAGGAGTTTCCATTTTCCAAAGGTTTGAGGCAAGGAGATTCATTGCCCCTTTATTGTTTAATTTTGTTGTCGATGGACTAAGTGAAATGATGAGGGAAGCAATTGAAAAGAATTTGTACACAAGCTATTTGGTGGGAGACAAGGGGGTGAAAGTAAGTATTCTCCAATATGCAGATGACAATTTTTTTGGGAGATGTATCATTACACAATGTGGTGACAATTAAAAAGCATTCTTAGATGCTTTGAATTAGTTTCTGAACTTAAGGTGAACTTTTTCAAAAGTTGCTTCTGTGCCATTTGGGTTGACTTGTGAGTCATGGAGAGGTATGCCTATTTCTTGAATTGTAAATTGTTATCTTTACCTTTTGGTTATTTAGGTATAATGATAGGTTCAAACCCTAGGAGTATGCAATCTTGGAAGCCTATTCTTGATAAGTTTGAGAAAAAATTTTAGGGTGGAAACATAAGAATTTGTCTTTTCTGGGGAGAGTGTGCCTTGTTAATTTAGTGTTGTCTTCTTTATCTTTTATCTTTTTTCTTTCTTTTTTTTAAAGTCCTTAAACATGTAGGGAAAACCTTTATTGGTTACCAAAGGAACTTTTTATTGGGTTGTGAGTAGGGGAGGAGGAAGGTTTTTTGGGAAAGTTGGGATAATATTTATCAAAGTAAGGAAACTGGCGGGTTGGGAGTGGAGAATATTTTTCTTTTCAGTGAGTCCCTTTTTTCCAAATGGAGATGGGAGCCTATGAGGGAGAAATGGGAATTTGTAGAGTGAGGTGTTTGGGTCTAAGTATGGAGGGTGAAGAGCTTTTGAAAAGGAGAAGGTGGCACAAAAATCATCTATTTGGTGGAAATATTTAAATTTGGTGTGTGGACATAGGAGTTGGTTTGAGGAGATGGTGGCTTGGAAAATAGGAAGAGGGGATAAAATTTGTTTTTGGAAAGATAAAGGGTGAGGGGAACAATCTTTAGCAGCTAAATATTTGAGGATCTTATAAAACTAGGATAAAAAAAGATGTTACTAATTTAGGTGAATGAAATGAGGAAATGTGGTGTTGGATGCATGAGGGAGAAGGAATTGGTTCCAATAGAAGCAAGAATTGCTCGAATTTTCTAGAAGATTTGAGGGGAGCCATTATTAAAAAAGAAAATGATGATGTGTGGGAGTGACAAGGGTGTAATTTTGGGTTATATTTGGTTCAATCCAGTTACAGAGTTATGCATGCGAGAAGTTTTGGTGATGATCATGATGGTAATTTTGAAGACAACTGGAAGATACAAATACCTCCAAAAGTTAGCATATTCTTGTAGAGGCTATTCAGAAACCGCTTATCATCAAGTGACAACTTGCTGAGGAGGAATATTCTACCAGAGGGAGATTGATGAGACCCAAGGTCTCAAGGTTTATGTTAGGAGGAAGCAGAGAGAGCATGTGACCACCGCTGATGTGGAAGACACGAATGATGAAGTTGTTGAATGCTTTTCCAGTTAACCACTTGTGTCATTGAGTCTGTGATAGTCGGTTATTTCAGTTTAAACGCGGTTAGTTAGTTTGTTGTATAAATAGATGACTGAACTCTTGTAATATGTACAGAAAGTAGACATTTGAGATTGCAATTATTCTTGACTGTTAAGAGGGAAGTTAGGGCCTCTTAAAATGCTCTAACCGCTAGTTGTAGCTGAAATTGTAATTCAAAATCAGTCAATCAATAGTACGAGGCAATTTAGAAAATATCTCTCTATTTCTTGATATTCTTGTGGTTCTTGTGAATTTACAATTATCTTGAGAAGTGGGATATTAACAATTGGTATCAAGAGCCTTCGATCTTGAGGAGGGGAGATGGCACACATGCGTAGCATGACTTCAAGATCGGAGAATACGGCAAAAGAAGGAAGCAGAAATGACGAGGTCACGACAAAAACTCAGTGACGACTTGCTGCCACGGAAACGGGCATTACGGAAATGATCCGCCACATGGATCAAATGGCCGTGACTCTCACTCAAATCCGAAATGGAGGTGATGAACGCTGGGGGAGACGTGAAAGAGCCAGAAACAAAGGAGACAAATCTGATTGATCCAAAGCCGACAATTATGGAAGAAGGCATTGGAAAAATAATAGAAGGAAAATAGAAATCCCTATCTTTGTTAAGATCGAGGCTCATTCATGGCTCAGCAAAGTGGAACGATATTTCAGAATCAACGATATTGAAGACAACGAAAAAATCTGAGTAGTCATGGTGTTTTTGGAGGGAAGTGCTTTGACGTGGTTCTACGCAACCCACAATCAACGTGGAACATGTTCCGAAAAGAATTATTAATCAACTCCAACCAGAAACCATGGACAATCCATTCGGGCCCTTATACACACTCCAACAAATGGGCACAGTGGCCGAGTTTCAAGCAGACTTCAGAAGGGTAGTGAGCATCATGCGATACAAAGACAAAGAATTCTTAAAAGGCGCATGGCTGAATGGATTAAAATTCAGTATCAGAGAAGAACTTCTTTTTCCAGTATATTGTGTATCCAATATGATCAAGGTTGCTCTAAAATCGGAACGAAAGAATCAAGCATTCTTGGAAGAAGGATTATTCAAGATGGGAACGAAGGGAAGTGACAGTGGCAAAACATCATCGTATAGAGGAAATTGGCAAAATGGGTCATCGTGGCGATCAGACCTAAATACCAAAAAGCCTAATTCACAAGATGGATAAAAAATAGGAGGGTCTGGACTGGCTAACGACACTGGGAGAGATAAAGGAAAATTTCAAAGAAGTGACAATGAAGTAAGAAAAAGGGGAACAAGAAGTGACCATTCGAGGAGAACCGTCACTAACCCGAAGTATGGCTTCATTCAGATCTGCGATCAAGGCGCTATAAAAGGCAAAACAAGGCTATTTGGTGAAGCAAGAAGAAGAGAGAGGGTTATCGGAGGACAAGAAGTGGCCCGAGTTAGAGACCTTACTGGAGGAATTCCACGATGCTTTTGTCGATGTAATCGAGTTACCACCAAATCAAAGCCAAGATCATGCAATCACTCTAAAGCCCAAAAGTGGGGTGCCTAACAGTAGACCATACCGTTACCCTCATTACTAGAAGACCGAGATTGAAAGACAGGTTCAAGAAATGATTGGAGGAGGACAAATCCACCACATCATTGGTCCCTATTCTAGTCCAGTAATCATGGTCAAGAAGAAAGACAGAAGCTAGAGAGTTTGTGTCGATTACAGAGAGCTTAATAAGGTAACAGTGCCCAATAAATTTCCCATCCAAGTAGTTGAGGAGCTTCTGGATGAAGTAGGAGGATCAACAGTGTTCTCAACGCTTGATTTAAAAGTAGGCTACCATCAGATCAGGATACGGGCAGAAGATGTTCCTAAGACAACATTTCAGATGCATGAAGGCCACTATGAGTACTTGGTTATGCCTTTCAGATTAACCAGTGCCCTTTTACCTTCCAAGCATTGATGAATGATGTCCTCAGACCATTTCTATGCAAGTTTGCCCTTGTGTTTTTTTATGACATTTTGATCTACAACAAAAACAAGCAGATCATGTGATACAGTTGGGGGAAGTTCTAGCTGCTAAGAAAACACAAGCTGCAAGCTAATTACAAGAAGTGTGCCTTTGGGCAGTCAACAATAGAGTATCTGGGACACATAATCTCGCAAGGAGTTAGTGTCGATTTCCGCAAGGTTCAAGCAATGGGAGAGTGGCCTAAACCGAGAAGAATCAAAGAACTAAAAGGATTCTTGGGCTTGACAGGCTATTACAGAAAATTCGTGCGAGACTATGGAAAAATAGCAAGACCTTTAATGGATAAGTTGAAAAAGGACAATTTTAAATGGAATACCGAGGCTGAGAAGGCTTTTGAAGAATTAAAACAAGCCATGAGTACAGTACCAGTGCTAGCATTACCTGATTTCAGTAAGTGCTTTACCGTTGTTACTGATGCGCTGGGGAAGGGAATAGGAGCAGTTGTTAATGGAGGAAAATTGACCCTTAGCTTATATTAGTCAAGGATTTCCAACCAAGACCTTGGCTAAATCGGTTTATGAGAAAGAACTTATGGCCATTGTGTTTGCGGTGCAAAGGTGGAGACCTTATTTAATGGAAAGACATTTTGTAATAAAAACTGAGGAGTCTGAGGTTTCTCAGTAAGCAAAAGGCACTAACAGAGGAACAACAGAGGTGGGTTTCGAAATTACTGGGCTATGATTTCAAGATTTAGTTTCACCCAGGCAGAGAGAATCTGGTGGCAGATGCACTGTTCAGAAGAGGAAGCCTGAATGCTATATTCAGAGAGCAGTTACCAAAATTAGAAGTCATGGAGGCAGAATGGCACAAGGATGAGAAACTGCACAACATCATTCAGGAACTACTAATTAATCATGAATCACATGCATATTTCAAATTGATAGGAGGAAGATTGTTCTTTAAGGAGAGGTTAGTATTAGCCAAAGGCTCTTAGTTTATTCCTTAAATTTTGCATGAGTTCCACGATTCTCAGATGGGGGGACATTTTGGATTTCTGTGAACCTATAAGAAGGCAACGACAACTGTATATTAGGAAGGCATGAAGGGAAGGATTAAGAAGCATGTGACTAAATGCGCAGTTTTCCAGGAAAACAAGGTACAAAGCTTGGCTCTAGGAGGATTAATTAAACCATTACCAGTGCAAACTAAGGTATGAACTGATATCTCAATGGATTTTGTTGGGGGTTTACCAAGGGCATGTGGGATAGACACTAACTATATTTGTTGTAGTAGATAGACTTACCAACTATGCACATTTCTTTGCTATAAACCATCCCTATCATGCTAAGGATGCACTGCATTATTGTTAAAGAGATCATTAAATTGCATGGCTTCCCTTTAACCATTGTATTTGATAGAGATAAGGTATTTCTTAGTTATTTCTGGACAGAAATGTTCAAACTATCAGGTACGAAACTCCATTATAACTCAACATATCATCCTCATTCAAACAGGCAAACTGAGGTGACGAACAAGTGTTTGAAAGCATATTTGAGATGTTTTTGTAGTCCTAAACCAAAGCAATGGCCAAAATGGTTGCATTGGGCAAAATTTTGGTACAATTCTACCTACAAAACATCAGCCGGAATGACACCTTTCAAAGCATTGTACGGCTGTGATCCACCTTGTATATTCAGGGTGGGAAATTTTGTGTCAACAGTGGAAGCAGTTGATCAACTATTAAAAGAGAGAGACATTATCTTGAATGAGTTACAGGATAATCTGCTCAAAGCACAGGATAGACTCAGAGTTCACGCCAACCAACATAGAAGAGAGGTCAAGTGTGAGGTAGGAGATATGGTGTACCTTAAGCTACAACCTTACATATTAAGATCCTTGGCTAAGAAGCTGAGTGAGAAACTTAGCCCAAGGTTCTATGGTCCATTTGAAGTAATACAACGCATCGGAGAGACTGTCTACAAGTTGTTGCTCCTAGAAACAAGCAAAGTACACCCAATTTTCCATGTATCCTTACTGAAACAGGCAGTAAAACCGATTCCCAATTCTCAACCTCTTCCTGCAATTCTGAATGATGACTGAGAACTGATGGTTGAACCTGAAGACGTAGTTGATTGGCGCAGATCCAGCAGAGACACATTAGAGGTGTTAGTTAAATGGCAGCAACTCCCAGATTTCGAAAACAGCTGGGAGAATTTTGCGGCTGTCCAGCAACAATTCCCAAAATCTAACCTTGAGGACAAAGTACTAAAATTAGGGGGGAGTATTAATGAGACCCAAGGTCTCAAGGTTTATGTTAGGAGGAAGCAGAGAGAGCACGTGACCACTACTGATGTGGAAGACACGAATGATGAAGTTGTTGAATGCTTTTCCAGTTAACCACTTGTGTCATTGAGTCTGTGATAGTCGACTATTTCAGTTTAAAAGCGGTTAGTCAATTTTTTGTTTAAATAAATGACTGAACTCTTGTAATAGGTACAAAGAGTAGACATTTGAGATTGCAATTATTCTTGATTGTTAGTAGGGAAGTTAGGACCTCTCGAAATGCCCTAACCGCTAGTTGAGTAGAAATTGTAATTCAAAACTAGTCAATCAATAGTACGAGACAATTCAGAAAATATCTCTCTATTTCTTGACATTCTTGTGATTCATGTGAATTTACAATTATCTTGAGAAGTGGGATCTTAACAGAAATCAAGGTTAGTGTACATGGTGTAACAAAGTGGTGGAGTCCATCTCACACATGTTGTTTTTGTGCCCAAAGGTAAATGTGATCTAGAAAAATGCTATGGGTAAGTTCATGTTAAGACAGTGCTCAGAAGCTCAACCATTGAACACTTCTAGCAACATAGGTTGAAATGCATTAGCAAAGGTTAATGCAAGATGGTAGGTAATATGGTGCGAAATTGTCTAGACTTTGCAGAACGAAAGGAATGATATTATATTTAGGGGTAAACACTGCCACGAGGATGAATTTGTGCAACAAATTATCTTCTTGTCTTGGTCATGGTTGAGGTGTTATGACTCAAAGTTTCTTCACTCATTCGTACAATGGTCTTTAGGTCCTAGGATTTGCATCTGGGAGTAACAATGTTTGTTCAGGTATATAATATCTGTGCAAAAAATGTATGGCAAAATTTGATCTCAGATTTATGGATCTGAATTGGTTGGATGGTAAAGAGGCACGAGAAGGCATCTCCACTTTGCGGTTGGTTGGCCACTAGGGCAACTGCATGTGGAGTATGATCAAATTGGAATTTGTAAATTAGTATCAAAGTGCGTGATATATATTGGGGCAACTGCATGTGGTTCTTTTTTGTAGGGAATGACATACTAGGGTGGCATACATTAATGTGGTCGTTAATTGTTATATAATTAGGGGAAGTACTGCTTAGTAGGGTGGTTAGTTATGCTCCATTTATGAGTCATTAATATCATAAATGGCTTTTAATTTATCCTAGAATTAAGGGTTACACTACATAGAGATATGAGGAGCATATTGTACTATTACTTGTAATTATTGGGTGCCTCCTTATATATATATATTTCACTTTTTGCATACATAAAAAAAAAACACAAAATGTCGAAAAGTTACTATCATATGTCCCAAGACATAATATGTCTATAAGAAAAGCAAAGATGGAACTTACCCTTTCATATAGGCCAATTCTAACATGAAGTACCCATTTTCGAGGTACACCCGTGAAGCCATGATAATTACTGGCTATTGTAAGTAAGCACGCATTTATCCGGTTTTGTACAGTATCTCAATTATTTTTAATGAATTGCAAACTAGTCTCTTTCTGTAAGTTGATGCATCACTCCTTTCTGCAGTGCTACAGTGCAATTGCAAATCACTTCGCTCAGACATGTTAATTGCATGTTCTTCTCCCATCTCACTTAATTGTTATTTCGTATTTTTATTATAAAAATTTTCTTATTGTATAATTTAATAATTTACAAATTAATATATGCTTAATTAAGATATTATATGATTTTATTTGATATATTTTACAATTTATGTATTTTTATGTTAACATTTTTATTTGAAAAGAATTAAATTAAAATTTTTATAATAATATTCAATTATTGTTAACAAAATTTAATATTCGACGCAATAATTTATTATTAATGATTTTTGTTAAAAATTATGACAATATGAACATAATATAATTTAGCAATAAAAATGATTATTAAAATAAAAACAATATTTATAATTAATATAAATAAACAATACAAATTAAATAAAAATATAAAAACTATAAATAATATTCAATTAAAAAAATTAATTAACAAAATAAAAAATAATTATAGATTTTTTAAAAATATAATATTAATAAAATTAATTGTGATAATTACAAAATCAATATATTTAATTACAAAACAAGTAATATAGATTTTTTAAATGTTTCTTCTAAATTTAATTTTTTTCAAATATAGATTTCAAAATTACTTTAAAAAAGTAATATAAAACTATATTAAATATGTAAATATGTGTTTTTTTTTTCTTTTTAACCCCATGACTTTAAAGTTGCAAGGGAGCCGAGGATTTCATTGAGGATTGCTAAATGCACCCCCAGTTTTTGATAAATTTTTACATAAAATTGAAACTTGCTAATTGCACCATGTTTTTCTTAAGTATAGTTCAATTTTTTCTTTTAAATCTTAAATTCGAAATGATAATATTTTTAAAATATATCCCAAATAATTATCACATTGTGTTAACAAAAGTAAAAATAATTATATTTGTAAAAATCAACAACAAAATCAATATATTTAATTAACAAAATCAAAATAAATATAGATTTTATATTTTTATCTTTTCTCCTTTCTCGTCCTCGTTCCCCCTCTTTTCCCAAATGTTCTCTGAAAATGACAGCCCAAAATCAGTCTTTCACCTCGTACAATTTGTTGAACGACGCGCGTGAACTGGAGGAAGGGGCATCAATTCATTCCGGGGCTCTTCGGGGACATGGCATCTCTCTTAGTGTTGCTGCTGTCGGGAAACAACTTAACCGACGAGATTTCGGCGACGCTGAATGTCGTGTCGGCGTTGCAGGTTCTGTGGCTAAACAACCAACGCAGTGAAGGACTCAGTGGGAAGATTGATGTTTGGCGAGTATGATTTCGTTGACGAGTTTGTGGCTTCACAGGAACAAGTTTGAAGGGTGTGCCACATACTATTGTGGATTTGGTTTCTCTAAAGGATTTGGATCTCAACAGGAATGAGTTTGTTGGGTTGATTCCAAGTGGTTTGGGTGGAATGAAGTTGGATAGATTGGATTTGAATAACAACCATTTCATGGGTCCGATCCCGGATTTCACATCGAGTAAAGTGAGTTTTGAGAACAATGAATTTTGTATGGCCAAACCCAGTGTTATGTGTGGTTTTGAGGTGATGGTGTTGTTGGAGTTTCTTGGGGGGGTTGGGGTCTTGGATTTTAGTTGATGAGTGGAGTGGGAATGACCCTTGTAATAAGCTGCAATGGGGACTAAAATGCAAATTCAATAAAATTATACCAGCAAGTAACCGGTAGACATCATCTTAAAAGAAATCGGTAACATATAAATGATCACGTTCGTTCATTTTTTTTATTAATATATCTAAAGGTATATAAAGTATTCCAGTGATTGATGACTAACTATTGAAGGTAAAAATCACTTCCACACCTATGAGTCCTTTGTTTTGGACTTCACGTTAGAATTGACCTTTCATATATTAGGACAAAATGGTTCATTCATGTTTCTTCATTAAGAGTTATGTTCATTCAAACCATATCCTTTCATGAAGAGTTACAATGGTTCCATCCCATCACGGTTCCATTCAACTATAGTCTATAGGCTACACCATTCAAGTATACTCATCATGCATGTGATGTCTAATATCCATTTACAACGCTATATATATTCTAAGGCTCATCACGATACCATTCAACCAATGTATTTAATAAATTAATGAAAGATCAACACTTTGAAATTAGAAATACAAATTTCTCTCATTTTCAATTCATGATATTTTCAATATCAACTAATCCTCAACATTATTTTTTATCTAGATTACTTTTTATACATGATAAAATATGTTTTACTACAAATTCTTTGGTTGAAACTCTTGGTTCAACTGATTCAAAAAAGGAATTCCTTCTAAATTCCTAAAATTGTTTATAAAATGACCTTAACACTTAATATTTTTCTAGAATATGCCAAAATCATCTGTTAATATATTTTTAAAAAATACCTATTGTTCTTTTTTTTTAATATATATATATATATATATATATATATATATATATATCCCAATTTCGATTACACCACTGTAAAAATATTGAATATCTCGAGGAACATGGACGTTGAAGATGAAAGAGGCATTATATCTTCAAGAAATTAATCAAGATAAAAAGAAGCATTATCTTTTCAAGAAAAATCAAGTTTAATGGCTACATTAGGCTTGGTTACATCGTAAAAGCAATTCACGAGAGATTGAAATTGAAGCAAGCCCAGTCCACATAAGAATTAAAGCAAGAGCTACTGATGTGTTGAATCAGTTGAATCCGACCAGTGCCAGCAACAACAACAATTCAAATAATGATGATCGTTACAGAATCCAAAAGTGTAAATCTAGTAATCAAGGACAATAAAGAAGATAATAGGCTAAACAAAATGACAATCATGTCACGGACCAAGACTTCAGGAAGATCATACACATGCAAGATAACGAGGAATGCTAAAAATATTAGTTTTAAAAAATAACTATAATTATATAAAAGTAGTTATAAAATTATAATCACTTTTATTATATTGTTATAGTTATTTTAAATAATTTATTTTTATTCATTCATAACTAATTATATATTCATATTTTAAACTTAATAACTTGTATCAAATTATAACTAATTATAATTATAATATTCACTTATAATCTAATCATTTATTAATTATAATTATAAATTTATAGTTATGTAAATATCCAAATCATCAACACATCTAAAAATAACACATACAACTAAGAATTAGAACATATAATAATTCAGAAGGGCCACGCATGCTAGATAATCCGTGCAATGGAGGACAATATTAACTGGATAACCCAGAAGGTGAGGACAATAATACTCTAAAAAGGGCAACATGTGATCTCCATACCTCAAACATATAACAAGACTTCATCTCGAACTAGTTGAAACTCTAAATAACTATTTGAATTTCAAAATTTGTGTTCAAGATTGTATCAATATTCTCTTCAATGTTCAAGATAAGATAATATATCAACTTATGACAAGTTCGATTGCCTCATATTTATAAGAACCAAACTCTTAGTTATATGGCAGCCTAGATAGCTCAATTTTAGTAGAAGAATAAGAGTACTCTAGTGAGATCTTTAAACGAGTCAAGGTTTCTCTGTAAACAATTTTAAGGAGATACTCCTACAACGATACTTCGTTTAAGTAAACTTTACAATGGTTTAATCTCAATGGCCACACCTTGAGACTAGGGTCATTTCATCTACTTTCACATTACGTTATCATAGGAACAAATTAAGAATCAAATTCGATGTCCAAAAAATAAGGGAAACTCTAGATGGAACTATGATGGAAAGGGAAACATTGTTCAAAATTGGTGTTTGAGGTCAATTTAAGGAAAGTTCACCAAATTGAGAATGAAAGCTTTCATTTACTTATAAGCTTAAAATCAGTCTTTCTGGGTCATTTGAACGATGAATGTTATGACTAAAGAGCCTAGCTTAAGTCACTTGACATCAAACTCGGCAAACTGTTAGTTTTGAACGGGCTCAGAAGCTTACCAAAACCTAGGAATGAAACTATGAAATATTAGAAGTTACTCCGTCCCATTTCAGCTACTATACGATTAATGCAATTTTGATTAGTATGCATTTTAATAAGTCAATCTTCAAAGATGTAGTGGAATAATTCACAAGGTATTTACTCAATCCCCAAACACATTTCACATCAACATCTAACCCCCTTCACCCTGTCCCTCTTTGTCTTATACCCTAGCTATGATCTATCCAAATTTGAAGTAAAAAATATTAATATATAAGACCAAACAACCTGTTTTGATTATTATATTTTATTAGATTACTACAAGAAGAAAATGAACTTTCCCAAATTTGGGCGTATTTAACAAAAGATGCAAAAACACGTCAGAGGGAAAAAAAAAAAAGATGCAGAGCAGACATAAAATATATAGCATACACTCCTCAAAAATTTTACAACAAAGTATTGTTCCAGTATACAACACAAACCGCAAAGTCAAATTCTAAACAAAATTATTATACATCATAGTAATCCAAAAACTATAAATCACTGAAAGTTCTTTCGATCAGCTTCCGAACCACTAGTGGATGGCACGGCCACTCCTGGCGCTACAAAATGTGAGATACCTTCTGAGATGTTCTTAACTGCTTTGTCAAAATTAACAAAACCCATGAACCAAAAATCATGCCCTTCCACCGTTACAACCTGAATGTACTTTTCTGATGGGTTTTCCCTCATGGTCACTGGGTTGACCACTCCAACCTTCCCCAAAGGCACCATTACCTGTTACACAATAACACAATTTCAACTAATTTCACACACCAAAACGGACTAATTAATAGCTTCTCTAATACTTCATTTAAGGGTAAAATGTGTTAAGTCTCTCAAAGATTAGATCAAAACTGGTTTTAGTTCTTACATTTTTTAAATCGTAGTTTTAATCCTTAGATTTCTGAAAATGTGATGAATTTTGTCCATGATCAAATCAAAATGAATATCATCTTTGGAGTGGCGGTGAGATGAGCCAAAATCAATTTTGAAATCACGGGGTGACTGAAGCAACATATTGTTGTTTTGAAAAAATCATGGTGAGACTGTGGTTTTGAGGTAGCCATCATGATTTTAAAGGAAACATGCTAGAAGTATGATACCAAAGACGAAATATTTCACATTTTAGAATTACGAGGACTAAAACCACAATTTTCAAAACATATGAACTAAAACCAATTTTGATCAAATCTTGAGGGAACTAAGACACGTTCTACCCTTCATTTAATTTACTATTCCCCTCTTTTTCTCTGAAAAAATGAACTAAGCTTTGATAAGGTATTTTGGATAAAATAAGTACCTTGTAGTATGTCCAAGTTTCTTGGCCAGAGGGTGCAGTGAAACACAACGGGCGATCGCTGCAAAACGCTACATGAATATTGGACAGGTAAAGGGTTCCTGCAACAGGACCTGTTGATGTTGAAAGGTAACAAGCAAAGCTCTTCTTGAGCTTCTCGTTTGGATAGGTTGTGAATGTTTGCTTGTAAAGGGACTCAAATCCACCCTCTGATATTGCTTTCACAGTCAGATTCATCTTCCCCAGTGCAGCTGAAGACACTGAGGGACCAGTTTTAACTGCACATAAAGGTAACAAACCAACAATCACATCATGTGAAATAAAAAAGAGAGGTAGATTTAGACACCTTTTCTCAAGGCCTAGTCTAGATAGTTTCCTGAAACAATAATTTAGGCTAATTTGTTTTATAGTTAGAGAAAATTGATTTTAAGATAATTTTGAACTGTTAATCTCAAATTCTCAATCACAAATTTGTATTAGAAACTTTTTGGTAACTACCTTACTTATGACCATAGCATCTCCGTTAGCATTGGCGTTTTTGGAACAGTTAGCATTGGTGTTTTTGGAACAGTTATAAGATTAATACCTGTTCGAAGTTTATTTACATTTAAAATTCCTCACCTCTTTAAAAATGTTATATAGAATCAAACTTAGGATTTATCTTCTCAGGCTCAATATGTTGTCAACTGAATTACACTAATTAAATATTAGTCATTTAAACATGTACTTTTATAATTGAAAGGTGTAACAATTGATTTTCTACTTTCTAAAATTGGGAAATGAATTCTCTGCATTTCATTCACACATTCACGAATTAGAGCCTTTGAATGAATAATGATATTTTAAATTAGATTTATTGAGATAAAATATGAATGATCTGATCTAATTTGACGGCTGCGATCAACTGAATGCGTGAATGCGCACTTTTCCCAACTACAGGAAATCTGAATCCCTAAAACTGGCTACATGATATTTATCGAATTAGAATTAAAGTTTCACTTAAATAATTCTTAAAATAAAGGTTGGTCTTAAAGGTCAGTATATTTACTAAAAGAAAATTCTAAATCTAAATGGTACGCCGTACACCAAACCAAAAATACATAACAAACTGCACCCAAAATTTGGTCTTTCCAATGTTTTATTAAAATTGGCACCATTGATTAATCTAATTCATGATATTATATGAAAGACAAAGGTAAAAGATAGAGACTGAATTTGCTATTTTTATTGAGAGTTTCATTTTTGAACTAGGATGAAATAGAGTAGCTAGGAAGACTCACGGTTGTGCCAGACGTTGTGTGCGGTGGCTTCAGCTTTTTTGCTCCATGAATCGAACATGTTAAGGATTGACTCCATGGGACTGTTGCTTGGTTTGTCAACGGGGCTATGTTGCACGTAGGGATGTTGATGTTGGTCATGGTAGTATTGAACTGGTTGAGGTTGTCCACTTTGTAAAGCTGCTTTTTTGTTATCTGGGTGGCTGCTTGGAACAGCAGGGGTGCCCATTATGTGAGTTCCCCAATTCTCAGTCCCAACGTTGGGTGGAGAAGATGATGATGCTGCTGCTGCTGCTCCTTGTGCTTCTGGAAATGATTGGTTTTTTTCGGTGTTGTTGTTGGTATTCATCTTGGATTGTTAGTGCAAGAGAAAAGAGGTAGAATTAGAAATGATGAGATGAGAAATGAAGTGTTTGTGGTTTGGTTCAGATTTGAGATGGCTACAATATATATATAGAAGTAGTTGAGTTTGGAAGGAAAAGTATTACGCGCTTAAGATCAAGAAAGCCCCACCACCAACTACAGTTTTGCTTAACCGTGTATTGGGAAAATGAAAGCTTACGGATTAAGATGTTGAATTTTGGTATAGAATCAAAATTGAATCGAATACAAGATAATTATGAATCCCGTGATTGTTTATTTGTTTAAGGGATTGGATTGAAGCAATTAAAAAAGGGGATTGAATTGAAGCAATAAAAAACAGAGGATTGGATTGAATACTCTTTTTTTCTTTTTCTTTTTGACAGAATAAACTTTGTATTTTTTTAAAACTGTTTTCACTATTCAATACTATGAAATATTACTACTTTGTTTATTTTATCTTATTACCTAACATATTGAAAAACGGAATATTCTTTCTCATGCTAGTCGTATATTATTTTTTTTCGAATATTAATGACTGATTTTAGGATATTGATTAAAAAATTAATAGGAAAAAGATTTTTATCAGAATAAGTAAAATTATATTATATATAATTTTTTTTTCGTTTTCTTATAATATCTAGATAGACGATTTTTTGACACTCACAAAAGTGTATTTCTAAGTTGGAGATATTTTTATATTAAAATGGTGTAATACTTCTTTATATACATAAATTATACTCGTGTTTCTTAAATTTTTTTTTAAAATTGAATTTGATGTCCCTCTTTACTCTAAAAAAATTTATTAATTGTTTAACTCACATTATATATAGACCCCTTCCTCTTAAATATTATTTAATAATTTAACAGAAAATAAGTACATGCTGATCACATGACTTTTAATGAAAATTTATGTCTAAAATACCTTCATCACCTTCCTCAAAATCACATATCTTCTTCAAAATCTCTCTTCATTTACCATCACATTCTCCTCCTCATTCCTCTCCTATGACAGTCACTCCCGCCGGAGCAACCACTACTATTATAGTCACCATCATATCCACCTCAACCACCTCTCCATCCCCCACTATAACTTTGATTATCATCATTGTTGTGTTTGATTCCCTGAATGTTGGCATCGTTTGAAATGGAAACAAAAAATGCAGAACATGAAAATGAAATAAAGAGGCTTTTAATAATGGATGAAAGGATGAAAAGGGAATGGTTTAGTGTGTGAGAGAAGAAGGGGGTAAAAGTAATGTATAAACAAGAAAAAATAAATTAATATGCTAATATATTTCAATTGATATTAGTTAACGACATTAATAGAAATGAGTAATAATAATGTAACAAAAGGGAGGAATATCGAGTATAATTTGAAAAAAATACAAAAGTATGAGTATAATTTACTCTTTTTATATTATTAATTTTATGTGTATTCTATAATGAATTAGGTGACTTTTTTTTACAAGAGAATTAAGTACCTTTAATTATAATTATGAATTAAATAAAAAAATTGACTGTATTTCAATAAGAAAAGAATGAATGGTTTACGGGTCACATAGTATATAAACGAAATTTTAATTGATTATAAAATATCTAAATCAATAGTGAATTTACGATATTATTGAAGAAAAATTCTATTTCATTCTTTCAGGTTAGGTTCTCTTGATTTAACAAAATATTATATATATATATATATATATATATATATATATATATTTCATTCCATTTTAATATACTTTGTTTCATTATATTTTATTTAAAGGAATACTTAACAATATATCTTTTAACACATTCTTTTTTATGAATCTTACACTTTATTAAATAACTTTCTTTCATGATTTTGTGTTAGAAAAAGTATGTTAAAAATATATTGATAATATTTGTTTTCAATTTTATTCTCTATCACTAATTTAATTATCTAAACTTAATTGATGTGATACATAGCTAATAGTGAAACTTAATAAACCCCGAATCGAGAATTAACGTTCGTAATCATAAAGTATCAACGCTTTTTTGGAAATACCTCATAATCTCACTAAAGTCCTAAAGATTCTAGCAGTGGTATTAAAAAAAAAAAAAAAGTAAATAGTCATTTTCATCTTTAAATATATAGAACGCTGATAAATTTGTCTTCGAAAGATGAAAATTTAAATTTTTGTCTCTGAAAGTGAAAAATGTATAACAAATTTATTCATCCGTTAACTTTCTTCTGTTACCTTTAATAAAAAAGTCTATGTAGCACGTTCAGAGACAAATTTGTCAGCGCTCTATATAATCAGGAATGAATTTGTCAGTATTCTACTCAAAATATAATTTAATATGCATCTTCTCCCTTTTTAATCATTGCAAATATAACATTACAATAAACACTTAAAAAATGGAAACAAGCAAAACTTAGAATAAATATAATAATAAGCATAATATTTAATAATAAGTATAATTTGTCTGTTGCTCTATAATTTCTTTTGTAACAACATTAGTTATTAACAAAATCAAGTTGGGTCTAATTTTTTGTAAGGATTAACTTAATGACTTTGCATTTTTGTTTGAGTCTCATATTTTAGATAAGGTATTGTCACATTAGAAATTTTAAAGCAAAAATATGAGACAGTACCTTACCCAAAATATGATACTCAAACAAATTGAAATACACAACCATTAAGTTAAGCCTTATAAAAAAATGAGATTCAACTTGATTTTGTCACTATCTAATATTGTCATAATAGAAATTTCAGAATAACAAACAGATTATGTTTGCTAATCAATATTATGATTATTATTATGTTTATTCTAACTTTTGTTTGCTTTCATTTTTTTAAGTGTTTATTGTAATGTTATGCTTGCAACGATTAAAAAAAGGGAGAAGATGGAGATTAAATTATATTTTGAGTAGAACGCTGACAAATTCGCTCATAAATGTGTAGAGCGCTGACAAATTTATCCCTAAATGTCTCACGTAGGTTCATTCATTAACGGTAACGAATGGAAGTTAATAGAAGGATGAATTTGTCGCACTTTTTTCTCTTTTGGGAACAAAAATTTTAATCTTCATCATTCAGGGACGAATTTGTCAGCGCCCTACACATTCAGGGACGAAAATGACTATTTACCCAAAAAAAGAGTAAATAGCCATATTCATTTCATAATGTGTAGTGTAT
The DNA here is from genome assembly GCA_007407185.1 of Glycine tomentella. Taxonomy (NCBI): domain Eukaryota; kingdom Viridiplantae; phylum Streptophyta; class Magnoliopsida; order Fabales; family Fabaceae; genus Glycine; species Glycine tomentella. The sequence goes on from PYAF01004486.1 coordinate 250,702, forward strand.
TGGCAAAACAACTAAAATTATGCCCCACGAAATACCTGAAATTCCTGAGACAATGTACAATTTCATAATGTTTGATGTCATTGTAAATGGCTCTATCGCGCCTGCTAATTTAATAGGTACAATTTTTATATATTTCAGAAATCAATTCATTAAATGTTAATGTCATTATGTTGTTTAATTTTGGTTTTTCGTTGAAGATGTTATTGGTGAGGTTTTTGAAATTAGTTAATGGAATCTAGATGGGAAACCAAAGAAAGTGGTTTTTATAATGAAAGATAAATGATATTCATTATGAAATAATTGTTTTTTATAATGTTATTGGTGTTATAATTCATGTAATTACATTTATTAATTATTTATTTTTAATATGACAAAGTGAAAGTGTCATGAGTTGTACTTTGTGGGAGGCACTTGCTATGGAGTTTAAGGACTGTTTTGGTAGGCATGTTACTAGGCCGATGGTATTACTCATGAGTATGGCTGAAATAAAGGAAGCTAGAGGTTAGTTGTTTTTAAGCTTGATTTTAAATGTATGGTTCTATGTAAGCAATGATTAATGTAATTATTTTTTCATTTTAATATAGGCAGTTATCCTATAGCAATACAGAATTCAATATATGGTTCCCATATATTTGTGAATAGCGATATTAAGGAGATTATGGAATTCAAGGATCGACTGCTTTGTATTGATCAAATGTCTTATATAATGTAGTGTTTTGTATTTAAAGTTTAGTTATCATTAATTCTATTTATTTATTTCAGAATAAATCCAAGTCAGCTAACCATGAATACATGTACCCAACTAGGAAGTTAGATTTCAGGTTCTTCACTGTATTCTATTAGGGATCACTTTCTTCATAATGCACATGTGCAATATTTGGGTCAACTTAGCCAAGTGCAAAAGGTTTTAATTAATATTGATAAATTATTTGCCTTTCAATTTTGTTGTCATCAATTGTATTGAGTTATGATATAATCTCTTGCCTTTGCTATAGGAGTTTATGTGGGTGACTGTGGCTACTATAACTAAGTTGTTGGTAGCCAATGGTTGGATGATGCCTGTCCCAAATGTAACAAAAAGGTTGATGCAGAGGCTTTGCCTTTTAGTTGTGTTGGCTGTAGTAATGAAAGTGGAAGCACAAATCCAAGGTAAGTTTAACTTATATGATATCTACATTAAAACTTGAGGCTAATCATTTTAATTATATTTGTCTATAGCTCTTAATTCATGAAGTTGTGTCATAGGTTTTGTGTAAAGGTTAGAGTAGCTCAACCACATGAATCTGTCATTTTTACACTATGAGATCGTGAATGTTATGCCTTGAAGAAAATGATTGATGAGGTAAACCATACTATGTCTACCATGATATGCGAGTATTGCTTTTAAACACATAATATTGTAGTCTCATGTTAATGGTATCATATTTGTAATTACATAGGAAGGAGAATTTGATCCAAGAGATATACCAAAAGCTCTTGATCATGTATTGGGAAAAAAATTGGTCTTCAGATTCAAATTAGTCCCTGACAATACACGTCATTCAGATTCTCATTTATCTAAAGATGAGGCATTAATTAGCTCTATTCTTGCTAAGCTATCAAGCTTTGACCTTCAAGTAAGGCTTATTAAGTGATTATTTATTTAAAATTCAGTACATTAGTTCCTAACTGCAAACCTTACTATATTATTAAGGATGAAGCTAAGTCATCTATGTCATCGGTACGTCAGAATAATGATGTGTTGGATATAGGGGGAGTAGCAAGAAGATGAAGCTAAAGAAGAAGTTTGTGCCTTAGAAGAAAGTTTTGAGCTTTTTACATGCCAAGAAATTTTTAATTTGATCAAGTGTATGAGAGACTAATCTTATGATCCTCGCATTGCATGAACATGATCATTAACTTGCATTCGTGATTTCATTAAAGCAATTCATGTTTTCAAAGGATATGAAATTCTCATGGTTAAGTTTTTGGAAAAATGAAATTTTATTGTTTTAATCATTTACACATCGAATTAATCGATTACAAGCTTCTGTTTTAATTCTGGAAAGCCATGTAGAACATTTTAATCGATTACCATGTTGTTGTAATCGATTACATAGTACAAAATGAAAAATCATGTTTTCCTATTTTAATTGATTACCATGAATCGTAATCAATTACTAAAGTTCATTTTTATATTTGCCTGAATGGCTTAATCGATTACCATATTTTATAATCGATTACATAAGTATATTCTGGAACTGTGCCTATCTGCTTTAATCGATTACCACAATACATAATCGATTACGCAAGCCTATTTTAAAACTAAACTCGTCTGTTTTAATCGATTACGACTCAGATTAATCGATTACTTTGCTCGTTGCAATTTTCCAGAATGAGCTATGAACATTTTAATCGATTATTTTACAATTTAATTGATTACATATGATAATTTAATCGATTATTTGACATTTTAATCGATTACATTCTGTTATAAAAAAATTTTATAAATAGATTGAAGGCTTGTCTGAAAACTTAACTTACAGACTTCGATTTTTCTGAGCATACACAAGCCTTCTCAAAGTTAGAAAGGATTTCCTGAGTTAGCAAAGCTCTTGTCCCACTTTTTAATCTTCATGGTGTTTTGAAAGATTTCTTGAGCAAGATTTTCAAAGATATTTTGGAGAGAAAGTTTTGAATTTAATTTCTGCATTTCAACTCTGATTGGTAAATCATATTCATTGGATCATCAGGTTGTCTCTCTCCATTATCTCATGTTGTAAATTCGTTTTTGTATTCTTGATAGTTTGAAATTATTGTAAAGGGTTCTTTAAGCTTTTTCTAGAGTGGGTTTCCTTAGAGGGAAGAGTAGAGAAAGGTTCTTTATCTCTTGATCATTAGGAATCTAATAGGATTTTAGATTTATGTTCTTTATCTAGGTTTGATAAAGAGTGATTGTTGTAAAACTTGTAAGAATTAAAATTGATAATAGTAGAACTCTAATCTAGTGTTGATTAGAAGAAACTGGATGTAACTTCTTTCGAGAAGTGAACCAGTATAAATTATTGTGTTGTTTTCTATTCCTTAAACTCTTCTTGTTATCTTGATCATTGATTCTTGAAGTTATCTTCATTACCCAACATGTTCTATTTTTTAGCGTTTGTTTTCTTGGGCTGAGTGGTTTGATTGATTTGAAGTATTCTTGGTTCTATTGTGATTAAGATCCTATAAACTTTGATTTTCTAAAAAGTTTTAAAAGGCCAAGTTTAAATCAATTCACCCCCTCTTGGTTATTGTGGGTATTCCTATTGTTTTTATGATGTTGTTGACAATGTAAGTTATTTGGTGTTACTCATTGGTTTGATTGTTATTTAATAAATCAGGAATGTGGTATAACTAATTCAATTCAAATCATGTATTTCGTGCAGCAATGCTTCTCTGCCACTACTGAGTCTGATACAAATTTAATATCTTCCATAACACCAGCTAATTGATAGTCAATTGGATGACATACCATTTGAAGATTTATCACAAATACAACTATCGTGCACTAGGTTGACCAAACATATCAAGTCTGAGTGATGATGATCAAGCACTGTTGAAGACTTGTGTTAAACAGTTATGAAACTAAGTTAGACTTTTTTTCGTATCAGGACGAATGTATTAAATTTTTTTTTCTTATTTTGAGCATCTTATCATATGATTGTCTTGTGATAGATTGCTAAAAACACATATCACGAATATGCTTAATACATTTAACTTATTCAGAGAATAGTTCTTACAACATTAATCCATGTTATTTTTAATCCATGTTAAAATTAAATTGTCAAAACTATGTAAAGAAATATAATATATGTCAAAGCTACTACATTTGAAATAATATTTAGTGATAACTTTAATTGTTTTATCACCTATTTGGCAGTAATATCATTTATGTATTTCAACATTTAATTTGATAACATGCACACAGATTTTCTTAACTTACCTTAAATATTCGATTGGTGTATATGAAATGATATTGTATTATTATGTATATACAACTGATAAAATAAGCTCTTTTACAAAAGACAGTTACGAATTTTTTAAGTACACATGCTCATATCATAATATTGGGATTGGATGGGTGTATATTGCAAAAGTACCTTGTAATAGATTGTCTGACTTTTGTGATTAGGAAATGATAGGGCCATACTAACCTTTGTCATGTGTTATGTCCATATGTAGTTTTTTCAGCAATTATTGTATCTATATTTATAACTAAGGTATATTATTTGACTAAACTAATACAAAAATATAGTAAAAGTTAAAAAAATAATTACATGGCATGATAAAAGTATATGTAGGGACTTTTGGTTATAACAGCATGGCACGATAAAAGCTGGCTATATCTAACAGCAAGCAAAAAATATGTACAAAACCTACTACAGGGTGGCTAAAAGCTGGCTACAAGTCTATTATGTCTACATGTACCATAAATTTGGTGTGACTAATGAAAACTATCAGAAAATAAGTCTCATCTCAATAAAATTGACACAATGGCCAATGACAAATGAAAGCTATCAGAAAATAAGTCTCACCTCAATAAATTTGACAAGGATGGCCCATGAAGTCATATTGACCTTTTTTAATTAGTGTTTCTTAGATGGAAGCTCACTTACACGAGATGTTGATGGAGTAGAACATCCAAAGAATCATATGTCAGGCCAAACAAGGTTAGTACTCTTCATAAGGCCAGTCATTAATTCTATGAAGAGATATTTTGTTGAGCTATTATTTGAGATACTTAAAACAACAGTTAAGTTGTTCTTCTATTTAATATTTTAGCAATATTAGTTCATTCTTGAACAACATTTAATTTGTTGCCAATGGTTGAATTTATGTTTATCCTAAATGTAACAAAAAGGTTGATGTAAAGGCTTTGCATTTAATTTGTGTTGGTTGTGGTAGTGAAAGTGGAAGCACAAATCCAAGGTAAGTTGAACTTAAATGAGTCTGCAGCTGATATTAAGCAGAAAATGATTGATGAGGTGAACCATACTATTTAAACTAATACACGGGCTTGCAGGTAGGTGAAACATGGAAGATGAGGTTTTTAATACAATGTTTCCTGCTAAAGCTGCAAGATTAAAACAAAAACTCATATTGCAATGAAAGCATTTACCAAATGAAAGTACTCAAAATGGAGGTAACAATAATAGGAAGACTATATTAAATGAATTACAGGACACGTAACAAAGTGTAGTATTATTAGTGTTGGTTATTATGATGAATATAACACATAATATACTTCATTATGTAGATGATATATTAGATGACATTCATACTAAAGCTGCAAGATTAAAATGAAAACTCATATTGCAAGGAAAGGATTTACCAAGACCTAAACATAGTAGTGGTAACAGGACACACACAATCAAGGAAAATATAGGTTTTGCATCTCTACACTAATATCCAGAACTTGTACTTGGAGTATTATATCAAGTGTATTGATGTTATAAGTGAAACACTAATTTTATATTTTGAATTATGCAGAAACTATTCATTCTATTGTGAGGAGTGTCAATCAAAACACTTTGGAAAATCCATTAGTAAATATCACTAATAACCAGGCACAACAAAATGATCACCCAAACAGACAAAACAAAATTATCAATAATATGTGTACGCTTCGAGCCAATTTGCTCAATGAATTTGTTGTTGCATCTTCAACTTCTACTACACACATACATAATGAAAGCTACGTTCATAGAATTGTACTTGAACACACAAATGTTCCACTTCACACATGGAGGCAATCCAAATCAAAGATCTCAAAATGGAGGTAACAATAATACTCAGACTATATCAAATGTATTACCCACATGTAACAAAGTGTAGTATTATTACTATTGCTTATTGTGGAGAATATAACACATTATTTACTTGATATTGTGGATGATCTATTAGATGACATTCATGGTAAAGTTGCAAGATTAAAATAAAAAATCATATTGCAAGGAAAGCATTTACTAAGAGGTAAACATAACAGTGGTAACAGAACACACATAATCAAGGAAAATATAGGATTTGCATCTGTACACTGATATCCAGAACTTGTACTTGGAGTATTATATCAAGTGTATTGCTGTTATAAATGAAACATTAATCTTCATTTTTGAATTATGTAGAAACTGTTCATTCTGTTGGAAAAACAATCAAAAAACTTTTCAAAATACATTACCAGATATTACTAATACTCAACCACAACAGAATGACCTCCCAAACGAACGAAACAAAAGTCTCAATAATATATGTTCGCTTCCAGCCAATTTGCTTAATGAATTTGTTGTTGCATCTTCAACTTTTACTGCACACAAACATAAAGAAAGCCATGTTCATAGTATTGTACTTGAACAGGCAAATGATCCATTTCACCAAATATATGGAGACTATTCAAATGAAAGTACTCAAAATGGAGGTAACAATCATAGTCAGTTTATATGAAATGAATTACCCCACATGTAACAAATTGTAGTATTTATTATGCAGAAACAAGTCATAATTTACTTGATGATGACGATGATCTTTCATATGGCATTGATAATTGTGCTGACCATATTAGCACATGTTTTAGTGTCTATCGACAAACGTTTTTGTTTAAAGCACAATGTTAATAATCTGGAACTAATGAACTTTTATTTATTAGGATATCTTGATATAGGAGACCCTATTAATACATGTCCATATTGCTAAGTTGCTATGTGGTATCAAGAAAGTAAGACAAAAAAATAGAAATCATGCCAATGCCAAATATAGCCTTTGTTGCTGCATTGGAAGGATACAACTTCCTTTTCTAAAGAATCCATCAATACTGCTGCAACAGCTACTATGTGATCAACAATCAGGACAAAGTAGAAATTGCCAACTAAATATCAAATCTTATAATATGATGTTTGTTTTCAACTTTCCTGGTGCCAATATAGATACAAGTTTGTTGAAAGGAAAAGGTCCACTGATTTATAGAATTCATGGACAATCATGCATTTGATTAATTGGAAGCATATTACCAATGGCTGGGAAACCTCCAAAATTTGCTCAGCTTTACATCTATGATATAGAAAATGAAATTGAAAACAAAATTAGTGGAGCAAGGTGAAATATGTTTTATGAGTTTTTGTTACAATTTGAGATTTTCAAATTTTTTATCTTAACTATGTTGGCATTTTTAGATGGCAAACATTATTGATTCACAGCTTGTGTCAAAGTTAAAAGAAATGCTTGATAAATACAATGTTTTTGTTAAGTCTTTTAGGATGGCGAAATAAAGATATGCATCTTTCAAACATAATCTTAATTTGAAGTTGATATCAGATAAGAAAAAAGATGGAAGGATTTATAATTTTCCCACAATTTCAAAGGTGGTTGCAATTATTGTTGGCGATGTAAGTCAACCTATCAACAGAGATATAATACTTGAAAAACAAAGTGGATGATTAAAAAGAATCAATGAGCTTCATCCAAGTTATCTTGGATTGCAATATCCTCTCCTATTTTCTTATGGTGAAGATGGATACCGCAATGATATCAAACATAGAAATATGAATTATTCAGATCAAAGAAAGAGAAACAAAGTAGCTATTAAAGAGTTCTTGTGTTTTAGGCTACAGTCTAGAAAGGGAGAAGGTCAAACTTTATAGAGGTCCAAAAGATTATTTCAGCAATTTATTTTTTATGGTTACACAATGATGGAAGCAAAACAATATTGTTTACAAGAAATCATCAAAAGTAACTACTTTGTGATAAATACCAACACTTTAAAGAGCTTACAGGGAGCGCATGACAGTCAGCGTACCAATTGTGGAAAGCGTATTGTTCTACCTTCATCTTTTGTTGGCAGTCGCAGGTATATGGATCAATTATACTTTGATGGAACAACCATATACAGTAGTGTTGGATTTCCATATGTGTTCTTGACTTTCACTTGTAATCCATATTGGCCTAAGATTCAAAGATTTGTTTCACCTCTTGATTTAACTGCAGCAAATCGGTCATATATTGTTACAAGAATTTTTAAACTCAAGCTAGAACAACTGATGTCTGACTTGGAAAAAAAAACTTTTAGGCAATGTACTTGCATGTAAGAGCTACACTTCTAACACACTTTTAAATTACGTGCTTATTGTATTTATACTTATGTTTAAACTAATCGTATAACAATTGTAGATATTTACACAATTGAATTTCAAAAGAGAGGATTGCCACATGCTCATATCTTGTTGTTTTTACATCCTGCCAGCAAGTATTCATCTTGTGCAGACATTGATAGCATCATATCAATTAAGATACCCGATGTTATTGAACAACCACAAATGTATGAATGTATGAAGAATCATATGATGCATGGCTCGTGTGGCCATGCTAACAGAAACTCGCCATTCATGAAAGATGGGTAATATTCTAGATTTTTTCCAAAGAAATGGCAACTTGAAACTGTTGTGGAACAAGATGGATATCTTGTTTATAGAAGACATAATGATGGGAAATTCATTGACAAAAATCACATAGCCCTAGACAATAGATACGTAGTACCATACAATCCAAAACTATTGTTGAAATATCAAGCTCACCTCAACATAGAATGGTGCAATCAATCAACATCCATCAAATATTTATTCAAATACATTAATAAAGGATATGGTTGCATAATCGCTGCTCTTGTACCTATGCAAAATGATGATGGAACAACAGGACAGTGTCTTGATGAGCTTAAGCATTATGTAGATGCTAGGTATATTTCTCCTTGTGAAGCTTGTTGGAGAATACTTTCATTCCAAATTAACAACAGATCACCTGCTGTTGAAAGATTGTACTTTCATTTACCTGATGAAAATTCAATAATCTTTGAAGATGGTGATGACATTGATGCTTTGCTCTCCAAGCCAAATGTTAAGGACTCGATGTTTACATCTTGGCTACAAGCTAATGCCATTTTCAATGAAGGGAAACATCTAACTTATGTGCAGTTCGTCAGAAAATTTACATATGTGGCCAAGGATAGACGTTCGAAGGCACGAAAAAAAAGGCTATACAATTAGAAGGCTTAATTAGATGCCTCCAACTATGGAGAATTGTATTATCTTAGGATGATGTTAGTTGTGGTTAAAGGACCAACCACTTATGAAGAAATTCGTATAGTTGATTATCAATTATATCCATCTTTTAGAGAAACTTGTTTTGCTATAGGCTTCTTGCATGAGGATAAAGAATATATTGAGGCTTTAAGAGAAGCATACCTGTGGGGTTGTGGCTAATTTTTAAGAAGATTGTTTGTTACAATGTTCATATCTAATAGCACTGAGAGACCAGAGCATGTGTGGTCTAAAAGATGACAATATCTAATTGATGGTATTCTTCATGATCAGAAAAGGATTACAAACACACCAGGTAAAATATAGAAAATCTATACTTCTTATATGAGTTTCAGGTTCTCTTGTCAAGTACAAAATTAAATTTCATTCTTTTTGTTGATAGAGTTACAGTTGCCAATTGAAGAATTACAAAATTGAGCACTGCTTCATACTGAAGAGATATTACTATCCAACAAAAAATCATTAAAGGATTATCCAACCATGCCTTTTTCAATAGGTGTAGTGCGTCCACATTTTGGAAACAGATATATATATATATATATATATATATATATATATATTGAGTAGAATTATGACAAGATTTAATTACAACGTGATTTTGAAACATACTTGCTTCTCTAACAGGTTAGCAATAAATACACCTATTGAATACAATATGAAAATGTAGATAGTAACGTGTTATTTTGTCTTTTGCAAATACCGATGAGAAAATAAATATCTTTAATTCCATCATGAATGTTGTGAATAGATAGACTGGTGAAACTTTTTTCTTGTATGATTATGGAGGTACTGGGAAGACTTTTATGTGGAAGACTTTAGCCTCTGCACTGCATTCAAAAGGTAAAATTGTTTTAACTATTACTTCACGTGGTATAGCCTCATTGCTATTACCCAATGGCAAAACTACACATTCCAAATTTGTTTTTCATGTACCTACATTAGAAAATTCCATATGTAATATTCACCAAGGTACAGAATTAGATGAATTGTTAAAGGAAATACAGTTAATAATATAGGATAAGGCTCTTATGGCACATAAGTACCGTTTTGAAGCTTTGGATAAAACACTGAAGGACATTATGTGTATGTATGATGTGAATAGTGTTCCATTTGGTGGAAAAGTTGTTGTATTTGGAGGTGACTTTTGGTAAATCTTACATGTGGTACCTAGAGGCAGTTGGTCAGACATAGTGCATGCTACTATAAATGATTCCTATCTGCGGGATCACTGCACCGTTTTAAAGTTGACAAAAAATATGTGCTTGCATCAATACTCAACAATGTCAAATACAACCGAAATAAACAACTTTTCTCAGTGGCTTATAGATGGTGGTGATAAGAAACTAGGTGAAGCTAATGAAGGATTATCTTAGATAGAAATTCCACCTGAATTTCTAATTACAAATTTCACTAATCCTATTAAATCCATTGTCACCCATACCTATCCAAATATCCAGCACAATTATAACAATGAAGACTTTCTGAAGTCCAGAGCTATACTAGCTTCAACCATTGAGACAATGAACCAAATAAATAAGTATGTATTAAATACTATTCCATGTGATGAGAAGCAATATTTAAGCTCTAATTCCATTAACATGAAATATTCTAGAGAAACTCAAGCTTACAAAACTATTACACCAGAGTTTTTTCATTCATTGAAAACGTCTGGATTACCTAATCATAAAATTAAGCTGAAAACAGGTACACTTATTATGCTGATTCGAAATTTGGATCATGCAGAATGGCTATGCAATGGTACAAAGCTAATTGTGTCTAGAATGGCTAATCATGTTATTGAAGCACGAATAATTTCTGGTAAAAACATAGGTACTTTGGTCTACATTCCACGGATGTCATTATCCCCATCACAATCTCCTTGACCTTTCAAGATGATTAGAAGACAATTCCCAATTATAGTGTCATATGGTATGACAATCAATAAATCTCAAGGACAATCTCTTGAATGCATTGGATTATATCTTCCTAATCCAGTTTTCAGCCATGGGCAGCTTTATGTGGCATTCTCAAGAGTAAAGAGTAAAAGTGGATTGGAAATTCGCATTCATGATAAAGAAGGAAAACCACAAAATATAATTACCAATGTGGTTTTCAAGGAAGTATTTCAAAATCTATAGTATATGCTCATCTTTATTAATTTTGTTACAATTGGTAATTCAATATAACTTGTTGAGAATAATAATCTGTCTTGTGGATGCAGGATTTGACATGGAGTATATTTTGGAACAACATCATCATACCAATTTTTTGGTCAGTTTATATTGAACAAATCTACATTTATGTAGTCCACTTTCATAAATAAGTTATATTCAATGACAGTTATATACATTTTATATTTTAGCACAACATAATTAATCAATTATATTATAACTATATATTTTTTTATGTAACTTGAAGTATTGTATTACTCAGTTCAAATATAAAAATCATAAAGTTATTTGTCATCAAATCCAGACAACAACTTTGAATCTTATAGTTAGCCAATTTTATTGTGCAGTTTGGTCCAATGTCTGGAATTAGAGTTATTTAGTGACATGTTTGACCTTACATCTAAGCCAACATTTCTCACCTTAGTTCGTGGGCACAATTTGTTAAAACTGTAGAATTATTTGGGCTCGTATCTTCGTCCGATATAAAAAAATGGGTGTAGAAAGTAAAAAAATAACTTTACAAACATTGGGCCCATGACTTATAGTCTGAAGACCTTTCATTCACGTACATTCAGTGAATCAATCACAACAGCTAATCACTTCACATCATTTTTCACGACCAAAGAATATAGAGCACATTGGTAGAAGAAATGTCACTCCATCTCACGGCCAACCACACGAAAGTCTGCGATGCTCCATTGCACCTGCAAAAAGCTCCTTCATAGGTTCTTCACGCGACCCTCCACACTACTGCAATCGGACAACACAGTTACACAAACCTCCATTTCACCAGGTAAGCCTCTTCAACCTCCATTCTCACTTGTACCTCCATTGTTTGTATATCTTTCTTTCGTTATTCTCTCTGAAATCATAATTATTGTCATTCTCAAAATAATGTGTAGTATTCAACAATTAAAGATTGGGGTTTTACTACCTCTGCTTAATACATGCAAACTATAATAGTGTATACTGTATATTTGACAAATTATTAATTGAAAGTTAGATTTTTAATTTGATTTGGTCGTTCAAAGTGAGTAAGGAAGTATATTGTTGTGGCTTCTTCACCTTAATTTTTTTTCAGTCCATAGTTGAGCCACGTTTCAATTCCTGACACTTCTAGTCAATCCTCACCAACTCTTCTTCTTTCACACGTTTTTGTCAGTTGTTGAGTACACCCTAACATGCTTCTGCTGTTGAGTAACTTCCCACAAGCACAACTGTGAAAGATAGCTCAATCCTTATTTCCTTCATCAATGACACATTTTCTTGCTTTCCTTCACACTCACCCTTCTTTGTTTCTTCTCTTTCTTCATCTCCTTCTCTTTTTTTTCTTGAATTTTTGTCGTTGTATTTGTCTGCCGTTAGCTTTCCTTCACAGCTCATATTTTTTCTTGAAGCATTTGGAGTTAATTGTGAAGCAATTTCTTAAGTAAACTATCATAAACCAAATACCATTAAACATTCAAACATCACTTCATAGTGCATTCTGTATTATTTGTGATTAATTTTGTTTAAATTCATTAAACTATTAATCCATTTAATTTACCCATTTTTTCTATGTGACACTATCATTGTGGTGTTTAGATTTAGATGGATGGAATATTCAGAATAACAAGAAAAAAGTGGAAAGTCTCTTTTTGTTATATTGTCTTGCTTTGAACTTTGTAGTGTGTTTCATTGAAAGTAAAGTACAAAATTCCAATTGATTCTTGCATGTGAAATGGTTAGGCTTTTGGACAAATGTATATATGTTCATCCAGCACATATGAAACACATACAATCACATTTTATTCCAACTGATTCCAAGTGTTTCATCAATACTCAGGGCTTGACTATCATTGTCATTGTAGTGAAATGGTTAGGCTTTTTATCACTGTTCATGCAGAGACACACAGAGGTTGATTTCTTCAGAGTAACACAATTAAATAGCACAGTAACGTTCAATATCATTTTCCGTTTAACTGTCAAACAGTGACAGACAAATCTTCATTTTTGTATCTCTTTATTTTAGCTGCACCATTTTAAAATAATTAGTTCTTATGTTGTCTGTGTAATTTAGAAATAATGGATGAGGATCACCAAACTTTAAAGTACATGGCAAAGACCATGATGATGATTAACAGAAAATCAAGTGACATACTGAATACTGTTCACATTAAGGATCAGGTTAGAAATATCAATTATATTCTGCATTATACATGATATTATTTAACATACATTATTGCTAATGTTAGTTTAGTTTGAGTGTAGTGTTATGCTAAAATAAGTAGGAGTTTTGCACTCAGATGGCAAAATGAATTAGAGGATACATGACATCTGATAGATGTTGATGGAAAAAGACACTCAGTAAAATATAACCAATGCCTTGGAAACCCAGCCATTGTAGCTGGCTGGACCGAAATTAGAGATTACTACGGCCTACCAGGTAATCATCAAATTACCATAACACATTTTGGATAGTCAGTATTCCTTCTGATTGTATATAAAAGCACTTCTCAACCCCAAGCTTTTCCCCAGTGACATAGCTTATATAAACAAAATCCCAACTTAGTAATCTTCTAAATCCTACTCAACCAATACAAAGTAACTTGTAGTAGTTTGGTGAGTTATTAATTTATGTATATAATAACTATCTATGCATGTCAAATTTTAATCAACATATACATATTTAACATAAACTTAATCTTTATTTCAAGATGTCCCAAGTACTATGTACTATTTTTTTGAAAAATACATGATTCATCCATGAGGATTTTGAAGGTAATGCAGAATGCAAAATTGTGTATAATGATTAGAGGAAGAGTGCTAAATAGGTGTTGGATGGAGGTCTTTTGCAAGTGAAAATGGTTTACAAGCTGGGCATGAACTTGTAATTGAGTTCCCAGATCCAACTTCTAACTTTGTTCTATGGTTCATGGCTTGATTGCATAATAGTCTACCAAACTCTCCACACTTGCTTTATAACTTTTTTTGGTCATTTTATCTTAATATAATGGTGCTTTTATTTTGTAAATAAACTTATAAACTAAACTGACAACATTATTATATGATATATTACATCATCTAATCTTATTAGCAAGGTTATTAAAATCGAGATTTTACTTAGGATCTGGAGGGGGATGAAAGATCGTAAATCGAGGATCGTAAGATCGAATCGTAGATCCTACCTACGTCAATACCTAAAATTCCAATATATAATCTATATTCTATATGCATAAAACTCAATAAATAAACAAACCTATATTCATATATAAATTTATAAGTCATATATCATAACATAATATAAATTTATAAGTTATAAGTACATAACACAACTCAATAAAAATTCATAAGTCATAACATAAAATTAATTCATATAAATTGAAATTGTTCCAAGTTTCAACTCTAGTCATTTAGGAGAGCATTCAACTCCTCTTCACAATTATCATCAACTTCATTGTCATTAACATTTATAATGACATTGGCATCTCCCACTCCATCTCCAATTCCAAGTCCAACAATGTCATCCTCATCAATAGGAGGAACATCCAAATCATCTACATGTGCACCATCATTTCCAACATTGTCTTCAACTTGAAGAATGTCTTCTTGCATGGCATTGAAATCATCATTTTCAGCATTCTCCTCTACAATTCAATCATCATCAGAAGAAATATCTTCTATGGTGTAGATCTTTGGCTTTCTAACTTTCCTCTTCTTATTCAATCTTGAATTGGCCATCACAAATACCACATCATTCATGGTCTTTTGCATTAAACGGTTCCTTTTTTTCGTGTGGACCTAAATAATTATAAAACAAATCAATTATCATGTTGTAAGTTCTTATTTAAATTAAATAAATACATTTTTGCTTAACAAATTTGAAATGCTTACCATTTCAAACATACTCCAGTTGCACTCGCATCCGGATGAACTACATGTTAAACTCAAAACTCTAATTGCAAACTTTTGTAATTCTGGATGTCCATCTCCAGAATCCCACCAATCTGCTGGAGTTTTTGTTTGAAGTGCACGTTGAGCTATTGCATGACCAAAAAGTCCCCTTTTTTTCTTGAAATCCTCCAACTGGTCATCAATTTTGCCTATTATATCAATGTCTCCCACAAGTCTTTCCATGCAATCAATGAATCCTTTCTTCACTTCCCAATCAACTTTAAAACCAAGACTATAATGTAGCATGGGATTCAAATAATATCCTGCAGCATGCAAGGGCCTATGTAATTGGTTGTCCCATCTTTGATCAATAATTTCCCATATGGGCATGATGTAGCTATAAATGAAAAAGAAAAAAAAAACAGAATTAGTTTCTAAACGAAGTTTACAAAATATAAAATGAAATTAATGGTGGAAGATATAATTACTTGCTCTCAACCCCTTTAAAGGCATTTTGTAGTTTCTCCTTAGCTCGATCCATCTCTTCATAAATAAGTCTCATGGCTGGCTTGTCATCTGAATCTACCAAGCGCAACACTTTAATAAGGGGAGAAGCACCCCTCATGCAATGAAGAACATTCTTCCAAAACCCCTTATTTGTAATCAAATTTTCCACAAACTTACCATCCTTAGTCTTTGCTAATTGACTTGAAGTCCATTGTTCAGATGTGAACATTCTAGTTAATGGACCTTTATTGTCATTCAAGCATCCCAAAGTCAAGTAGGAAGTAGCAAAACGGGTCAAGCCGAGTCACAATTTGCAACATCAACATATCCCCAGCTGCCTTGTAATTTGCAGCATTGTCCGTCACAATTTGGACAACATTTTCTTCCCCGACCTCTTCAACCACATCATCCATCATGTTGAAAATTTTGTCAGTTGTCTTGCATATGTTAGATGCATTAATGGACTTAAAAAAAAATAGTTCCAAGCGGACTATTCACCAGAAAGTTCAATATGGTCCTCCTCCTCCTATCAATCCATCCATCTGTCATTATTGTGCATCCAGATTTCTTCCAATAAGCCCTGTGATCATCCAAAGAGGTTGGTCTTCTCAACGTGATGCTTCAAGTATTTCACCCTAATTTCATGCTAGGATGGTGGGTTAAATCCTGGACCATGTCTAGCAACTGACTCAAACATCTTCTTGTATTTTTCAATATTGGCCACATTAAAAGGAATCGCATTGTTGTAAAAAAAAAGAGCAATGTCTTGACAAGCTTCCTCTCTTATGTTCTTCTTGAACATGTTGGTGATTGTTACTTGAGACCTCATCTTTCTCTTGAAAATATCACCACTACTACTATGTCCACTACCACTATCTGATTCAACAAAGCTACTACCTACTCCCTCAAGTTCACTTGATTTTTTCAGCAGCTTTTCTTGCAATGATGATACAATAATCATCATTTCCTTTTGAACATCTTCAGGGACAGCCCTGCAAGCTCCAACATCTTTGGAAGTTCCCGCTAAATGATGCTTAAAACAGTAAACCCCTCCTGTGAACACCTTATCACAATATTTGCATTTGACTTTTCTTGCATCCCCATCAACAGAAAAGCAGTGAGTCGAAGCCACATCAGTCCTCATTCCAGCAACATTTTTTGCCATTTTACGTGGAGCAGTTGCTCCACTCCCTCTAACATCTTCCGTTGGTCCACTTGCAGTTGTCATTCCTTGAGCACTAGTTGTTGGTTAAATCTTAAAAGAAATGTCATCAAAATGAACTATATCAAATTAAGCTCTTTGTATTCTTTCCCTCGAGTTATACAAATACATGAAGACAAGTTTATGCTATTTCCAGGATTGAATAACTTTCACTAAATAGTATATATGTTACAAAATTTTAAAAAACTTTCCACATATCATTATTTAATTGGAGAACTTCACAGCAAGCATGCAATGAACCTGACCCAAGTTTGGTCCCTTTAAGTTTCAAAATAAATAACAAGATAAATTGCAAATATTAGGCCTAGTTTGGAGCTTTCCTATGATGACAAGATAACTACAATAAGAGTAAAGAGTAAAGACATGTGTGCTTGTGATGTGCTATTAGTAGGAAGAATGAATGCAGAAAGTAACTAAGATATAGTTTTGTTGAATAAAAATTACAGCAGCATACCACCAAAACCGAACCAACAGTAAGCACAGAAGTGGAAGGAAGAGAGAAGGGAGAAGGGAGAAGGGAGAAGGGAGAAGACAGTGACACCAACCTGGGTCGCGCAGCAGGGGGAGGTGACGTCGTCGTCTGTCTCGTGCAACAGGGGGAGGTCGGGAGTGCCGCCGTCGTCTGTGTCACGCAACAGGGGCAGGTCGGGAGGTGGCGTCGTCGTCTGTGTCGCGCAATAGGGGGGAGGTCGGGAGGTTGCGGCGTCGCTGGGTCACCCAGCTATTGGGTGATTTGGGTCGTTTTCAAATTCAACAAGGTTAGGGCTTTTATTTTCTGCGCTGAAATAGGATCGTTACGGATCGAAGATCTTACAATCCTACGATCAAACGTGCGATCTCACTATGATCCCACTCGGCTACGATCCTAGCACTGATCCAGATCGCCGTTGGCCGCAAAGATCGTAAAATCGTATGATCTTACGATCCAAATCGCGATTTTGCTAACAATGCTTATTAGCTTTGATTTTCATTTACTTAGTTTTATACAATTTAACTAAATGTATAAATTATATGATATGTTTAATAGTAAAACTTATCTTGAGTCCACACGAATATTGTACTAGCTTACCCTAAAAATACTAGAGCACCAAAAGGGTTTAAAGAAAAAGCGTCACACCAATTCCATGAGCAGCAGCGTTGACTTTGTACGTGGCAAGTTATGATTGGAACATCGTGACAAACAAGGTTTTTTCCTTGTCTTCCAATTTCCCTAAAAAGAAAAGAGGAACCCTTGATGCCTTGATCCCAATTCCGCACATAATAATGAGCAATTACCAGAGAGCACCCCAAGATCCTTATTATCCTCCCCCAGGTATTAATAAAACCCTTTCTCTTTATCTAAATTCTTCCACTTTTCAATTTAATCTGTTTTTTCAATTTCAATCTACACTACACAGGCTACGCCCCTCCTTATCCCCCACCACAGGGTTACCCGCCGCCGGGTTACCCCTCAGCGCCGCCGCAGCCTCTGCCGGGGTACTCGCCGTACCCGCCGCCGCCTCCGCCGCAGTACCAAGGTTACCAAGGCTATTTCAATCAAGGGTATCCTCTACCACCCCCTCCCAATTACTACTGCCACCACGTTCAGCATCATCAAAATGATAACCCCGGTTTTACTTCATTCTTGCAAGGCTGGTACGTTTTTCTTTCTTCCTTTCTTTTTAATTAAATTTTCCTTGTTGATTATTAGATTAGATTTAGAGGAGTATTTGTTTATTTTTATTTTTTTTCTAAAAAAAAATTGTCAAGCTTGGAGGAGTATTTTTTTTCTAGAACCCTGGGGGTTATCAATTCACATGATGTATGTAACATTTTTATTGTGTATGGAAAATATATATGTTGAAAGAGGTAAATAGATTGTAGTACCTTGAGGGATTAGTATTTAGCTTCTTATCGAGGGATAGCTTTGTTTGTCCGGAAAAAGAAAAGTAAAATTTATATATACAATTTCTTCCCCTTTTTTAAATTTTAATCTCATGGTTTAAGATCACATAATTTTGTTGTGGGAAATTATTGTAGAAAATAAATATTGAAATCCGAGTTCAACCAGAAACAAGAATTTAACTTTACCATTACATAAAAAAATAATATTTCTGATGAGTTTCTGTAAATGAAATATCTGCGTGATGACTTACCAATTACCATAGATAGAAACAAGACACCCAATACTCTCAAAGAATGCAACATTGCTGAACCAAAGTATAAAGAAACTAAAAACTAATGTATGTGCCTAAAGGCTCCTTGCTATACGAAGGTATGGGGAAGGGTCATTCTTGCTATTCGAATCCATGACCAACCAGTCATCAAGGCACAACTTTACCGCTATGTCTTTATATGTTGTTAGTTCCACCTCATTGGAAACAAGATTAATATTTATATACTAGGCTATTCAAGTAAATATGCATTAGACATATACTTGAAAAATATTTACTGAGAATAAAAGATGCCTAGAAATGCTAATTTATGAATAAGTGGACATAAAGCTTTTCCACCTTCATAGGTGGCAGTAAAACTTTCACATAGTAATTGAGTGTATAGTTACTATATTTTCCCATGGTAATTGATGGTATATATATATATATATATATATATATATATATATATATATATATATATATATATATATAACCAAACACATTAATAAATTTTTCCAAGAATCCTATTCCTAGAAATTGACTGTATAGTTGGGAATGAAAGAATCCTTGTCCCAAACACCACTTTAGGCGTTTAGGTTGAAGGCAAATCATAACTTAGTCACTTACATTAAAATTGAGTCCTGTGAAGCACTCTAACAGTAACTTCATAGTTATTTCTACTCAATTCAAGCTACGTATAACATTGGCATGCTAATCATAGATATGAGTAGCTAAAGACTTAGTAGGACGTGAAGGCACAACACCCAGCAGACTAAGGCTAATAGGAGTAATACACAGAGAGTGTACACTAGGAGATATTATACAGTTTGAAGGGGGCTTTTCTCCTTCCTTGGTGTTTTGATATTTAATAACAGATGTCTTTGCTCTTTGTTCTCTCGTTTCCTACGTCCTATTTACACTCTCTCCCCGAGTTTCTATTAAGAGCCCAAAGCATATATGATATACCATTAAATGGAACCTGCATCAGTAAGAGAAAAACGACCTCCTTGATCACTTGAAATTCTAGTACGTTCTGATTTATTGATTTCTTAGCCTAAAATATAGGAAATAAGACAACTGTATGTATAGCTCATCATAAAACTCTGACTCTGGCTGGACCAATGACACATGTACTGTACTGTGTCCATGGAATCCATAGATGTCCTCACTTCACATCACCACGGAATAAATATTTATAAGTCCACATGTGACAAGTCTTTGATGTGTAAAATTTGATGACAGTTCTTTCTAACTGGGTATTACTTGAGACCAAAGTATTTTGGAAATCTGAAACAAAATCCGTTGGACAACCATGTCCTCTCTTTTGGTTACAGCTCCTGTTGTTAGAATGATTAACCTGGCATCAAACCTGTAGTTCTAGAAATACATCAAGTAGATATTGTATTTCTGGAAGAAAAATGACAACAAGTAGAATGACTAGAGCTAAATTTTCTTTAACCATTGAAGTCAACTCCCACTATTGTATTACTTCATTAATTTCATATTACACTATAAAACAGGTAACATGAACCATTAAATTAAAATATAAACTAAGGTCAAAATTTGCTCAAATGTTACATTTTGCTGATGACCTTGACCTCTTTTTTATTTTAAATGCAAATCTCATACTTTTCTTGGTTCAACAAAGCATGATATTTGAGTCATTTGTTAAATTTATTAATCCGGAGCCAAGTTTTTGTTTAAGAAACTTTCATCCAAGGAGGGACTAGGGATAAATAGTTCACATGACTACAAGCTTTCCTCAAGGTGCAGAAATGTCATTTGCTTTTCTAACATATCATCAAACAAAAGGAAATTCTATACAATTGTTATCTTTCAGCTTGAGAAATCAACTTTTTCAATTAAACAACCCTATGAAATCCTTTTTTATTTTCCGTGTTACATTGCTTGTCCTTTTGTAAAGCCTTTTTGGTTCTAAAGACTAAGATTCCTTTGTTCTTTTACATGTGCAGCTTGACAGCATTTTGCTGTTGTTGTTTGCTAGAGGAGTGTTGCTTTTTCTGATAATCATATTAAAAGATGTATCTGCAGTTTGGTGTACTTGGTTGGTTATAGCTCTCCGGATAAATGTTGCTCTAATTGTCTTACTCGATATGTGCGGGACCTGGCAAGTGTTGGTCATTCTTGTAACTCCTGGTTTTTACCGTTGCCCTCACTCATCTCTGGGCTGTTCATAGATTGTGAGGTTATCTTTGTGAATTTCTTTGTATGAATGCTTAATGTACATTGGCAATTGTAAAAAACAGTCATTTTATGTGGAATAACAAACTAATATATTATGGTTATTCCCTGCTATCATTCTCAAACACCACTCATTCTTTCATACTTGGTAGGAATGGATTTAAAATCGGTAGTAAAAATTAATTTACAGTTAATTGGTTTAATTAGTTAAATAGGAGTGAGAGTTTGCCGGTCATAGTGGTCGTACAAGACTCGAATAAGATTGTTTCCACTGAAAAATATTTGTGGCTTAGACCAAAAAATCGTGGTTAAAGCAGTGTGTAGTTTAGTTTTCGTCCCCTATCAAGACTAATATCATTTTTTGTTTGTTTGTAATTTTCAGAAATTAAAAACACAATTTATGTAGAGACTAATTTCAAAAGATGATATATTTTCAATGACAAAATATATTAAAGCCTACATATTACGAACAATTGTAAGTTTGCTATTTATAAATGAAAAGCATATCTTGGAAACGCGTATGTACTGGACAAATGGTAGATTGGCACCATTTCAACATAGGAAGCTGAATTTGAAACAGGCAACTTCAAGCATTTTCAACATTAGAACATTGAATAGGATTGTGAACAAATAAACCGGTTTATAGATCTGAAGTTGACTTTTGAATCAGTTTTTGCATTACTAGACTAAATCAGTGAAAAGTCTTATTCACGGTTTAACTTAAACCAGTTAATTCAGTTTGATTTCTAAAACACTGCTTAGCATGACAAGCTAGAATGGAGCTTAAGATCTTTTTGATACTGTAAGACTTTCACTCATTGCACTTAATGTATTATGTGACTTGAGAAAGGATTACTGATTGGGATATATGCTCTAAAATCTGCCCAAGATCATACTCGATAATAATAATGTGACAATTTAATATTCATGTGATGTTATAAATAAAAGTTATAAACATCGCCCAAACATTTGTGTGTCAATGAATGAAAATGAGATTTTGTGAAAAGAAGATTCGTGCTTAAATGGATCAACATAAAATCAAATTTGATCTTAAAGCAATTTTTAGTAAAAATATAACTCGAGTTAAATTTCATATTAAGGTGTACTACAAATTTAATTTATAGTTTACACAAAGTCGAATTAGGGATGAAAATGGATAGGATCTTGGTAGGATCTTATAATATCTGTCTTTATACTCGTGTTTAAAAATAATACTTGTATCATTCCCAGATAACAATTTTAATCATCATCCACATATCCGTTAGATACCTATATATTCATACCGACCTACAACCCGCACTTGACTATATATGAAATTAATAATAATAAATTAATTAAAAATAATTCAAACATAAGTCATGTCATTTCACATTCAATAAAATTTGCAAATATTCACTCAAATATACTCTCAATTTATGATGATAGATGGCTCTGCATCAAGACTATAGCGTAGAGTTTTAAAACTTAGATCGACCCGGCCGGTTCGATCGGTCGAATCGCGACCCGGTGGTTGGATCGGGTCGAGTCATAAGTTCGATTGATTACGCTTTTTTTCATTTTTTTCATTTTAGTTTTTTTTTCACTTTGTTTTATTTTAGTTTTTTTGTGATTTTGAGTTAAATTGATCTTTTTATTCATTGTTAAATATTTTATGGCTGCAATTGCATTTTTTGTTAAGTTAAATTGATTTAGAAATGGTCGCAATTGTGGTTAAATTGCAGGTGAAATTGTGATCCTGAATCATTTTTTAAAAATATAATTTGAAACTATGGATTGATTTTTTATATTTTATAATCTGCATCGATAGAGGGCGAGCCCTGGCACAGCGGTAAAGTTGTGTCTTGGTGACTTGTTGGTCATGGGTTCGAATCCGGAAACAGCCTCTTTGCATATGCAAGGGTAAGGTTGCGTACAATATCCCTCCCCCTTACCTGCGCATAGCGTGGAGCCTCCGGGCAATGGGGTTACGTGGCTTTTTATAATCTGCATCGATGTAATATGATTATGTTCATTTTAGTGTAAATATTAATGTATACTTTCATTGATGTCTTTGATGTTAAATGTTAAAAATAATAATCATTTTTTAACTTATGTTGTTTATATTTTATGTGTTTTTAATACTTTTAAATTTCAATATACCAAAACAAATTAGTATAAATATAAAATTTTTATATTTTTTTAATTACAGACTGGATCATGAATCAATTAATGACCCACCAATTCAATCAGTAACTCGTTGACCCAATACCATAATTGAGTCAGTCACTGTATCCATTTTTAAAATTATGCTATAGCGTATTATTAATGATATACTCTTGTACCTTTTTTTCTAGTGAATGGGGATGCATATAACGCATTATTAATTATACTCGTACTTTTTTTGTTGAATGGGGAGGGGAATTAGCCCCCCAAATTATACTCGTACTTGAGCACAAGGAATTGAAAAAACAATCTATTTAAACAAATAATAAATACTATTAATTTGAACTATTAATTTGATATTCTAAAGCGGTAGTTAGCCTATACTATTTAACAAAAATGAGTCAGAAGAGTTGATGTACGGAAGCTTTACTCATCAACTTTACTTTCCCAGCAAGGGAAATGATCTTTAATTCTTAAAATATATATTTCAGCTGGGAAAATGTTCAACATGCATGAAGAAAAACTCTTCAGCTGTGAAAAGAACATTAATAAAATTGGGAGTGAAATCTAAGCATTTGCATATTGCATCCAACAAGTCGATAAAAAGCAAAATACTCAAGTCTAATAATATACGTAATAAAAAGTGGCATTATGGAATAATAATAATAATAATAATAATATCTAGGAGAAAAGACAATCTAACATGTATAAAACTAGCAAATACTCAACTCTAATAATATGTAATAAATAGTGGCATTATGGAATAATAATAATAATAATATCTAGGAGAAAAGACATCTAACATATGTATAAAACTAGCAAATGCAAGGAAGTTACAAAACACTACAACCGGCTAAAATTGCATTAATCAGTCAGCCTAAAAAAACAAGTACAAACTTCTGAATAACAAGAAATTAAATGACATAAAAAATGCACCTACAGAGTCCATACATATTCTGGTGCATCTTTCCTTTTTCCAGCCAATGTACGATACAAATACATCTTCTCTACCAACTGCCCATCTTCCAGACTACAATCTTCTTGCTCGTTTTCATTGAAGATCTCCACATTCAACCTTGGCATCTTCTTGGCTAGCAACTTGCAGGCTCCGACAGTCACTTCACATGACGACATCCAAAGGGATCGCATTGTTTCATACTTCCCTACGTCTGTCAAAAGTGCCATGTCGCCGAAAGGGCAGTCTCTTATCTCAAGCTTCCTAAGCTTCTTGCATCCATTCAACACATACAGCATTCCCTTGTCACCATCCCCAGCAAATGCAATAGACAGCATTTCAAGCTTCTCAGCATACATTCCTATGTAAAGGAAAACCTGGTCAGTCAATTTCCCCGAGAGAGATAGGCGCCGGAGTCGCCTGCAAGACTGCACAATTGCGCCGAAACCTTCGTCCAGTGGCTGCATCGTATCAGGGTCAGGTTTTGTTGCATCAAGGATACATAACCTGAATCGAATAAAATTTGGGCAGTTCTTAGCCACTGTTATGAGTGCAGCATTTGTCATCTGGTGGCAGAAGTAGAGTAACGAGTGAAGCTTAGGGCAACCCACTGATATTGCAACCAGCCCTTTTTCTGTGACAGCTGCTGGATTCCCAAAGTGAACAGATGGAAAAACCCTCAATTCTTGCAAATCTTTACATGTCGTAGCTACAACACCTAGTCCTTTGTCTCCAATGCAATCCATTATCTGCACAAGTCTAAAAATTATTGATATTCACCAATATAAGAATCAACAAATATAAAAGAATAAAGATTTGAATTTGATAGATTTACCCATAAGCGCTGAAGTTTAACACAGTGATGAATTAGTTTTATCAGATCACTTCCCTGAATGCCTGCTGCATAGCTCAAGTTCAAAGATGTTAAGTTCTGGCAAATCGGATATATAGCTGCAAGACAATGAGGAGCAACTTCCAAAAACCCTGACAAACTGGTTATGGACTTGCACTTGAGAATGGTATTCTTAAGCTTTATGTAGGCCTCTGATTCTGGATCATGTACAAATGATCCAATACCCAAATCCGATAGTTGAGATGCTCGCATCATTATCCTTTGCAGTGCATCAAGGGGCACCGAACGATTCAGCCTTAAACTCTTCAGGTTAGGAGATCTGGCCACAAGTCTCTCGAGTGCTCCCAAACTAACCTCTCCTTTAAGGCAAGCAAAATTAAGAGAAACAAGTGATGTGCAGCTATCAGGAAAGCAACTTAGCCATTGGCCTTTGTGATCCTCAACTTCATTTTCTTGCAGATCCAGCTCCCTAAGGAACCTACATTTCAAAACAATTAAACACAATCATCATCAGAAGTCAATAACACATACCGAACATCCTACATGCCATTCTCAATCAGCAGAATAGAATCATCAACATCATTCATCCTTAACACATAAAAACAATATACAATGTTGAAGCATGAAACTGCCTCAAGGAAAAACTCCTAATCATGAACAATTCACAATTTGGCTATAAACTGAAGTAATAACACAGATCAAGCTCTCAAGACCCTCTTGAGCTCTAGATTGCCCACAAACCTAGACATCTACCAAAAGCCAAGTTCAAAGGCCATTCATTCAACCGCTTTGCCCAACTAATGAAACTCCTATTCCCAAACTGGTAGCTACAGAGAGTACAACCCAATAATCAACTTCAAAACATCCAAAAATAAAAACCTTGAAACTTTGACAGCACAAGAAGACAAAGACAAAACCGTATACCTTCAACCATATAACCTCCGAAACACAACCATAAAAATTGCACAAACAAAACCCATAAACCAAACAACATAAGATTGAACCAAACAAACAACTCATTCTCACCTGCAATTTGCAGCTATAGCAGCAAGGCCATCGGTGGAGAACCCTTCACAGCTAACAAGAACCAAAGACTTGAAGTGTGTGAAAGAACGAGAAAGTAGCTCCAGGCTCTCATCCGAGACCACCATCCTCTTTAGCCTAAGCTCCTCCAAACCAACTCTGCTCTTGGCCAGTGCCTCAATCCATGGATACACAAAGCCACCCCAATCATAAGGCACCAAACTGAAGTCAGCAAAATGAGGCTTTCCCTTCAAAGTCAAAGACTTCAGACCAGGAAACCTCCGGATCAACCTCTCTGGAGTGATGGAGTAACAGTTCCCAATGAACACCCTTTGCCTTGTACACCTCTCTATTCTGTACCAACTTTTGCACACCAAAGACAAAGCATTTCTGTCACTGTGTGACACCACATAGTCAAATATGTGCTCTATTACCTCTTCGGGGAAATAATTCATCTTTTTTTTTTCTCTCTTCTTCTCTCTCACTCAGTGATCCAAACTCCAATTTTCCAGGAAAATTTTCATACTCCAAAGGAGGAGCGCGGGGGGGGGGGGGGGGGGGGGGGGGGGGGGGGGGGGGGGGGGGGGAGGTGGGGGTGAAAATTAAATAAAACACAACCCCAGAAAGGTAAAGCTCTCAACTTTGAAGTACTACTACATCATGGAGAAGACCACGATCTAAAAGAAGAAAAAGGGGGAGCAGATCTTGGCACAAATAAGAGTGAGGTAATGACAAGATCCTCAAATCTAGAACGTGACGGTAGGGTCTGAAAAGAGGGTACTGATAAAAAAACTGAAAATTTTACATTTCCCAAGTTGGATCTGCTTGGAGGGTAGCCAAAAAGAACAAAATTTTCTCAGGAAGAAAACACCAGAGGAAAAAAAATTTTAAAATGATGTGGAAGAGGGGAAACCAAAGCAGAAAAATTATGGTCTTGCAAATCAAATGGTGATGATGGCGAATTCCAAACAGAATAAAGGATAAAAAAGAGAAGTTGGATAGATCTGAGAAAAAATTGCACAAATGGTAATTTACATAATAGACCACACCACCCAAGAGGTGAATGAGCTAAGACCTTTAGAGTGGGAGAAAGCCTCAAAACGCTTTTGTGTCACTCACATGTTCCGTGTTAAAAAGAAAAGCTCAATAGTGAGAGAGGGTAAGGAACAAGAGAGGGAGAGGAAGAAGAAGCAGAGAGGAAGAAGGAGAAGGAGGTGGGGAAGTGAAAGCAACCAAGAAAGGCAACAACACAATTGGTTGAGTGTAGATTTATTTAACCATGGTTACCTTATCCTAACTCAAAGTGAACCACGATCACGATGGATGGATGGTTGGTTTGGGGGGGCGGGGGGGGTGTTGAATTGGAAAAGGGAGAAAGGGTAGGCGTGGATTTTGATGATGGGATGTTGAGAGAATCTTGACCGTTGAGTGCGTGAACATGCATCAGTCCTTGTCACTGCTTTCCAATTGAGTCTCACCCTCTGCTAAAAGTCTGTTACGCTCTCTGCTATGTATATGCTGTAGCTGTAGTATACTACTACCCCCTCATAAAAAAAAAAAAAAACATTTCTTTTTTTACATTACAAGTATTTTTTAAACAGATAATCTTGTTCCACCACCTGAAATATGAATGACCAGTTGTTCTTAAATATTTAAGGTAATTATTATATTAATTAATTAGAATAATTTCATGCTTATTAATTAAAGTGTTTGATGATATAATTAAAAAATACGAGAATGAGGGAGAGATCGGCAATTCGGCATCGACAAATTGAAAACAAATATCTGATTAATGACACATGCTTTCGGGGAAAACTACGAAAATGCCACGCCTAGGTCTTAGATAACTACTATGTAGATAAGATCGAATGTAGACTTGACACGAACCTACGCCGCGCGTCTCAGACAATCGCGCGTTTGAACATGGTTCTCAATGCTGCAGTAAAAAAAAAAAGCTTAATTCGGATTAACACAGTCATTATTAAATTTAATTTAATGCCCAAAAAAAACTGTGGTTATATTTAATATTTTAATACTGCTAAAAAAACATTCTTTAATTTCAGCAACTATTAGTACTTGATTTAATATTTAATCTTATAAAATAAACTAAATTTTTAATTATAATGATTATTAATTAGCTTAATACTTAATTTGGATATACATTGAATAATTTATGTTGAATTCTGTTTCTAAAAAGATATTTCATAAAAATAGGAATAAAAAATATAAAAATTTAAATATTCAATTTATATCTTTTTATTTTATAAAAATATAAATATTAGATATTTAATTTATATATTTTTATTTTATAAAGATAAAAATATTTAAATATTTAATTTATATCTTTTTAGAAAAATCATTTATGTATATTAATCATGTTCATCACGTTCACCCACTAATTCATTATCTTATCTCATTCATGGATTTTATGATAATCATAATTCTATAAATATAATTAAGCATTATCTATTTTAGATCACCAAAGAAAACTAGAAGGTTACTGATAAATAAATTAAATAATTGTAATCAAAGTTAAGAATTAAGTTAATTAATTTGATAAACTGAATTGATGATGTTTGATAATTATCAAAATGCATATTATATATTTTTAGAAAAATAAGCATCAAATTAGTTAATAATATCAATTTTATTAACTAAATTTAAGTACTCTGCGTTATTTGAAGATAATTGAAGCATGAAATCCATCTCTTATTTGTAGTATTTTCGTAACGGGAAGACAATGACTTGGGTTAAAAATCTTGTTGGTCCATTGCTTTCTCTTCTTTTTTTTTTTTCTCCTTTGAAAGGGAAGAGAAGAAGAGCAATTTTGTGGACTCCTGTGTATTAAAGAAAAGAAAAATATTTTTTATTGTATTTCTTTATCGTATGAAATAAAGCTTTGTATTTTTTTAAAAAATGTTGTTAAAAAAATCCTAAAGATACTGATTCAAAATTATTTAATATTGCTAATTAATTAAAGAATTGCATTTAAAAGGAGTTCGTGAGCATAAGTTAACATTAATTTTTAAAAAAAAAACTTATTAATAAAATGTACTTTTGAGTATATTATAAAAA
Source organism: Glycine tomentella (assembly GCA_007407185.1). Taxonomy (NCBI): domain Eukaryota; kingdom Viridiplantae; phylum Streptophyta; class Magnoliopsida; order Fabales; family Fabaceae; genus Glycine; species Glycine tomentella. The sequence goes on from PYAF01004486.1 coordinate 279,967, forward strand.
AAATTAAAGGTGGAATTTTCACCATAATTCTTCTTGAAAAAAATACTTAGTGTATATTTACAAATCATTACTCACGTACAATTTTTTTTTAATTTAGAAAAACATGTTAGCAATATGTATTTTTGGGTGTAGTTTTAAAAAACTAAAGAACTGTCAAACAAAATGTAAAAAAAAAAAAAAATATATATATATATATATGTTTAATTTGAGAAATATTCATACTTAATTTTTTTAATAATGTCTTTTTGGGTGAATTTGTTTTACTAAAATCTAAGCAGCTCGCCAGCAAATACAATATTTTTTTCTTCAAATGATTAGTAAATTAAGTCATGAAAAAGAATAAATAAAAAAATGACATTGACAATGACAAAATCTATGAGAGTTGCTTTTACTTATATAATTCAAATCTTATCAAACTAAAACATGTCATATCTAACTTTTAAAACTTAAATGTTTCAAAATTAATTTCAAATCATATCGAATCGAATTAATAAAACAAAACGCATCTTGAACACTCTAGTTAGTCCACACAATTGTCATTCTTCCGATATTGTTTATATCGAATTATCATTTTCATTATAAGAAAAGAATTATCATACCTTTTGACATTTTTTTTTCCGTAATCGTTTCATATATGTTTTTTTAATAAGTTTCATATATTTTTTAAGATATGGCCATTTGCAAACTTTAAAAGCTTTAAATATAGATGGCACTATAATGATTAAAGTGATATAACAAATATAATTTAAATTTCAATTAAATAAAACCGAAATAAGGGGACTGCAATAGAAAAAGAAAGCATTGTATCTTTCAAGTTTCAACAATTAAAAGGTCAGATTTTAGGCAAGAGTCAAGGGACGGTAGGATGTTAATTTAATAAGTAATAATAATATTGTTACAAAAAAATTTCTCTAAGACTCTAACACTGTCAAATAATGGTATCTAAATTTAAACAGTAATGATAGATCCTCAATTTTCTTTTTAACAAAGTCGCATTAATATTAAAAATAAGTGATAATGATGTTAGTGGTTAAAGTATCAATATGTTACATATCCCCCCTTATTCGATTACTTTTACACTTTTAATGTCAAAAAAGGCTAACATTGTTTTTTATAAATTATGTTTACAAACTAACTTATGGTAGTATTACTCACATAGTAATTTTTTTTGTTGCACAAAATCACAGAAATTTTGTGGCATTAATAGAGGACAGCTTATTTTAGATTGGGTGGAAAGTAATTATAAATGTTATCATATAGTACAATTCAAAAATAATTCTATTTTACTAAATCTAAATAAATTTTAAAAATACCCTAAAAATAAATAAATTTTAAAAATTAACTTCAATTGTTTTCTTTAATTCTCCAGAATTTCACTCAACTTCAAACATCAATATGGTTCTTGATGTTATGCGTATCACCTTTTATAGCTTGGTTCGGACAAGACCTCTGGTGGGGGCTGATGTTTCTGATCTTGATTTACCCTGTTTCACTAGTTTATTCTTTAGAATATACTTCGGAAAATCAATTAACCTCACATTAATTATTTATGAAAGCACTATTAGTTGTTCATGCATACTTTTCTAGAGTGAAAAAGTCATTCTCTTCATTCAGGAGCAGGAATTCTCACATGAACAAAGAAGGGACATACACCGAAAACTATTTGATCGGTACAGTTTTTTATAAGTAAATTAAATAGTGTTGATTAGAATCCAATTTAGCACAAGTTATTGGACCCAAGAATAAAGCAATTAAAGTTCAAAATTTTAGGTTTACCAATAAAATATTACTTGTTATTAGTTTTTATAAACAAAATTGGTCACTCATATTGGACAACATTCATGGTGCGAAAGTTTTATGGATGGTAGATATCCTTAATTTTAAATCTAGGTTAAAATCTTTCTTTTTCCAATTTGTCGCTTTGGAAAACCTCTTCTCTTTGTTGATCTCTCTTCCCCCATAAGACCTTGCGTCTTTCTCTCTACCTCCTTTCGTGGCAAACATCACCGTCAACCTTCATCGGTTGATTACCTTCATAGATCTAAAGGTGCAACACCATTTTGGACTTTGATTGAAACTAATATGAATGAATTCCTGTTTTCTGACGGCTACCTCACAGATCTAAAGGTGTTGATGGATTGCGCTTAAGTGTGGTGATGATGTGTTGTTAATCTTAGGTGCGACCTTAACAGTAGTGGCATTGGTGTTGATCTAGATGGCGATGCAGCAGAGAGGCATAACACAAAGAAACTCTTGGTTGGGGATTAGGGAACATTTTAGAAGGTAGATGGAGGAACAGGTTGTGGTTAATTGGGATGCTGAAATGTGGAAGAGTTTGGTGGTGGTTGAGAATTAATGTATGTGTTTGTGTTTTTTTTACGAGCTTGTTGGTGGTGGTGGTTCTTTGGAGGTAGTGGGTTGGAAGCAGTAGAGGTAGCGTTGTTGGCAGCGATGGAGATATCATTGTCAATGATAGTGGGAGTGTCATTGTGGTGTTGCTTGTGGTTTTTTCATTCTTCAAATCAGTAAATATCCCTCAAGATCTGAAATGATGTGGTTGTCGGTGGTTCTTTGGAGGTGGCTAGGAACAAGAACATAGTTGTGTTTGTTTGAAAGTGGGGGAGGTGTTGCCCTTGACAATGTCTTTGGTGTTGTCAATGGAAGTTGCATGATTTAGAGCTGAGAGAGAAGGGACATGGACAAATATGGAAAGACAAAGAAAAAAAATTGAACCCTTCATTTAAAAAGTAATAGATCTAACGGTGAAAAAATTGTTTGCACAATGTGAAAGAAGTTTAACTTTCGCACCATAGACATTATCATTTCAAAGAACAAAACATGGTCACTTACAACTCATTTCTCCTACATTTTAAATTCAGAACTTTTAACTATCCTTTATTGAGAGAGCTCAAGACACACCTTAGGATTTAACATTTATCTCGAAAGGGAATATATGAATCCTTACATAGCTTTATTCTACTCCCAATAATAGACCTTTACTATTTCTATGATCTTTTCCTCCCTTTCCTTGAAGATGAAAGCGTAAGAGAATTTTGTGCAAACCAAACCGACGACACCACTACAAATCACATCATAGACCACATCTTTTTGATTCACTCACCATTGGTCAAAAGTCTTTTCCATGGCATAAAACTCATTCTAACATCATTATACTATATAGAGTTAAGGTCATACTAACTTAGCACGTCATGCCAAACTTAGTGTGATATGTTACATTCAAATAGTATGTGTTTAGTATCTTCTATTCCTTTTCCACATCTCTTACAATTCACCTTATTTCCATGTACTATTTTTATATGCACAAGGTTTTCGAGAGGTAGTATCCTATCTTGAGCTGCCATCTTAACAAAGAATTGGACTTTCAAAGGTACCTATTTCACCTACATCTTCTAAAAACAATTGTTATAAGTTTTTTTTTTTTTTCTGTTATCCATGATTGTTTTGTATGTTGCTTTAATATTTGATCGATACTATTGAAGTTATATTTATATTATGGATGCACCTGAGACAAGTTGAATATAAGAAAATCTTAAAAAGTGATTGATTTTAGCAATTGAAATGTGTCTATTGTTAATAGTGAATGATTATGTGATTGATTAATTTTTGTTATTCACATTGGTTTTAGTGACTGATTTAGTGATCAATGATTGTGGCTGCTACATAATCAATCACTAAATGAATACTTTTTGGTGGACCATATAACAATCATATTTACAACCAAATATTTGTTTGGCCACCATATTCATTTTCATGTAACAACTAAATTACTATCAATCATTGAATTGCGTAATATTTTTTTGCTAATTAACTACCAAAGAGTTGTCATTTGCTAAACTATGAAATTAAGAAAATCTATGGTAATTATATAGTGATAAAAATGGCAACCATTGCGAAAGTTTCACAATTAGCGATAGAAATTGATTGGTCGCTAAACACAACATCCTTAATACATGACCCTTATTCACCATTTCTATTTTTACCTAAAACACAAAACTTTAGTTCTAATGGTATGAACATTACTTATCTTGAATTCTTGATAATGAGATGTTTTGGAGTCTACTGGTAAGTAATTTGTATAACTCTTCTTTCTTATTGCTTTCATCTTTCCTAGTTTGTCAATGGGTCTAAATATAATTTTTGTTATTATGGATGAGCGATTGTAGTGGGTAAGTTGTGGGGATTTTCTTAAGGTTGGTATGACACTTGTTTTAACTCATTTTTTTAGTCAAAATTGGATTAGGCTCTTTTATGGTGCAAAGACTAGAACTTTAGTGCTTTGTTTTCGTATGTGAATGAAGTATATGTATTTTTTGTTACACCACTTAGTTATGTTTCATAGATTAAACTTGTATAATTATAACAACATATGTTTTAATTTTTGTTTGATAATTAAATCATATAATTTACCTTCCTTAGTTACTTTCCATTTCTCTTACTTAATAATTAGTTTTGAAATGAGTTAAAATGATTTTATGGTGTTTAGACTTCTTATAAAAAGTGAGTAAAAGGTTATCGACATTTACTTATACAACAACTTTATACTTTGATGCAAGAATGAATCACATAAGTACATGAAAAAATGATAAATATTTAATGTTTTTGAATTTGCGTTCCAATTCCATGTTGGAAACACACCAGCAGAGAATGAGTCGCTAACTTACAAAACCTAGTGCACGAGAGGAAGTATGGAAGATGAGAATGGTTCTTGGGTTAACGACTTTAGCTCCAACTAATAGAACTAACACAACAAGGACTAAATGAGAATAGTAAAAAAATATTAGGGATTTAAAACTTACAACAAAATTTGTAGGGACCACAACCAAACAAAACAATATTTGCAAGGACATAAAACGTATTTAAACCTACTTTTTATTTAGTAGTAGGCCTAATTTTTGAAACATGTATAAAAGGATTTAGAAACACCTAGAAATAACTATTAGTTCTTTTGCATCCCCCTTGTGATAGTGAGGTCAAACTCTCTCATTTCTTCTCATTTTCTTTTAGTTTTCTTTGTATTTCACTGGCTCCTAAGAGGAGCTAAACTCATGTGGACCCAAAAAGGTTTAGAACCTATGAAGCCACAAGTCACTTGAATTATACCCACCCCAAGAAAGCTATGAATTGGGTTTGGTGATCTACTTGAACACTTGAGTATAAGACACAAGCATCCAAAATATTTGAGACGCTACAAGGATGATCAAACCTTGGAAATTTGAAAAAGTTCTAAAAAGAACCAAAGAGAAAATTCTCATAAATTCAATTTTATAGAACATTTTGTTTGATTCAACTTGATTCTGGATACAATGAGCTTTGCATATAATAGTATAATGTTGACCTAGGTAATTAACTAGACATTAAATGCCTATGTTGTAAATGAAAAGACCATATTTAACCCACATTAATAAGCTTGTTTAATTATGTAACAAGTGAATACATTTATTATCCTCAAGATAAATGAAAAACTCTTATTAAACCAAAGTAAATGAAAAGACTTATTAAACTCTAAAATTCGTTCAAATACATTTGTTTGTCATAAAAGCATCATTTTAACCCAAAATAACATAATTGAACATAAATACACCCATCTCATGTATAATTGATAGCCCAAGTTCCTCAATTTGAGTATTTTTTTGTCTAAAATTTCTTTTACAGTTCCATCTTTAGCCCAAATTAGTGTAAAAATTTGATTAAGTTCAAATTTAGATTAGAGAGAATTATGTTTGACCTAAATATCTTGAACAAGTTCATTTAATGCTTCTTTTAATCTCTTAGTCATTGCTCTTGTAATGGGTCCACGTTGCAAAGGATCCCTTAAGGCACTTGAGTATGCTTGTTCTAGCTCTTGATTCACATCATAAACTTCTTTATGTTCAAAGGTATATTGAAGCACAATTTTCCATGGTTATGAGGTTTAGTCGTCATAATTACCTTTCAAATTTTTAGGTATTTAGATTTTTTATTTGTCTAAACACCGAAAAACATTTTATTAATTGTGCAAAATGGTCAATTGTTCAATGTATATGGTTATGTGAAGTAAAGTAGAAATATAGATTCATAATTGTCCACAATCTTGATATTTAAGGTAAAATTGGTTTTTGTTGTGTAGAAATATATTCTAACTTAAGAAAACCAAGTGTGTACATTTATTGATTAGAATAAGTCCCTTTAAAATCTAATATTGGTAAGTTAAATTCCTAAGATCTTATTTATGGTTATCTATCAATTAGAGAAGTAGTTAAAAAAACTTATCTTAACTATTGTTAGTGTAAAAAGGGATAAATTGTCAAGTCTTACAAATAATTATAACACAACAATTTGCACTTCCTCCATCTCTAACATTGACTCTCCCTCAAAGATCCGGAAGGTTGAAACAATTGTTATAAACCAAGAGTTGAAATGACAAAGAAAAAAAATTATTGAATAGGATGATAAGAACAGAAAATAGGACAAATAACTCTTCTTCATGGATTTCTCCTTTCATAAAGAGCTAATGCTCAATCTACAAATGAATAAATCCCTTATCTCCTATCACTCTTCCCCTATTTATATCTAATAAACCTCTCTAACTAACTAGCTAACTCATTAATAGACTAACTATCTTAACTAACTTGTCGTTCTCCTTATATCCTAACATGCACCATAAAGCTATGTGTGTGTGTGTGTTTATGACTTTTTTTAATAAATCAAACTAACCCAAAGATTTATTTATCACATGCAATTGAAAGTAGTTTATAATAATAAAAATTCTATACTTGAATTACGCAAAGAATTAAAGCATAAATATAATTTTAGCTATTTTAACACGTCTAATTATGGGTAGTTAAAGGTGATGGTTACATTAGGATCAATGATGGAATTAGTTTGAGTCAAGCTAGACCTTAATTAAGTTTAGCCTGACATAATTTATAATTTTAGTCTAAGCTTAACTTGATATCTTATTATAGGTCATTTTTAGGTAAAAAAAAAAAAAAAAAGAGACTTGTCTTGGCCTTTATATAATATGATTTGGCTTGTTAGTTTAGTGAAATATTTTTTTTTCTTCATATTTTTCCTTCAAATTGGTCAATTGATGTATCTTTAAAGAGTTTAAAAATAAGCTTACAAACTAATGGACACATCACTAAAAGACCATAAATTTTGTTGAGGTTTTTCTAGCATTTGTTAAGAATTTTCAAATTAAATTCATGTCGACAAAATGTTATAACGTTAAAGTCTTATCATGTATTATAAAAAAAATGGATTCGATAAAAGAAAGAGCACATCAAAGAGAGATATTTGAGATCAAAAGGATGAATTCAATTTTGTTTCTTAAGATGGACTTATATGTTGAAAAGATTTCTCGAAAACAATGTTTCGAAAGAAAAGAAGTCCAGAACGAATATTTGAAAGGATCATAACAGTTGTAAAGATGATTTTTTAACTGTTAAAAAAGGAAAAAGGCTTTATCTCAAAAAAAAAGGAGAAAGATACGAAATAGATGGTACAATCTAAGGCGAATGAATAATTTTCAAAGACACGTGTCATGATTAACTATGAGGTCAATTATTTGTATTTTCTATAAATAGACAAGAGTGTATCATTCTTGGCTATTCGCTGCAATGAAAACATGTATGTTTTTGCCTATCTCTTTTATTTTCGATGTTGATTCTCATCTTATTCTACTTTCTATGATCCCTTCTTCTTTTGATGACATCCTTTTATCTATAACCCATTATTCTGTCTATGACTCATTCTTTATTGATCTCAAATGCTTGTTTATATTCTTATGTTATTCACGTGTTTGTAAATGTTATCAGTTCAAGTTCTATTTTATGTTTGTCAACAAAAATTGTTTACATTCATATGAATTATATATTTTAACCCAAATACTCGTTCTATCTTAATTTAAAATTTGTTCTTGTGATAAATTTCTAAAAATATATATTTCTTTAAATTGAAAATCTAAATATTACTAGTTTGAAAACAAAGAATCCTTAGAGTCCGTTTGGATAGAGAATTTTAGCTGAGAAAAGTAATTTATCAAAGAATTTAAAACTCTTTAATCTAAAATTCATTATTTGGATTTTTTATGAAGAATATAAATTTTTAGAATTTTAAAATAGAATTTTAAACAACTAAAAATGTGAAATTTTAATTTTCTTTTAAAACATGAGAAATTGAAATTTTATTCTTCTATAGACGCTCGCATGCGCTCTGGCACGCCATGTTCTCGTGGCTGCCGTTCAAATGCACCACCCTCAACTCCATTGAACACCCACCGTTGAAGTCAACGAGGCAACCGGTGGCACTGAACCCGCCCCTGGTGTCGTCATTGGCGACGATCAACATCGAAAGGTTGTAACGTCGACCAAACTCACGTCATAGAAGTCCAACCCGTTGACATTGTTGAAAGTGAACTCCGCCAATGTCGTCGGAGGTTTGGCGCCGCCAACGCATTGTACTTTGTCAGAGCCGCAATCGACAGTGGCGCACGAGAATTTTTCGTCAGAGTCTTGGTCACAGAGGGTCCGTGCCCATATCTGACCTGACCAAGACTTCAAGAATTTTACAATCTTTGATTTGCCACTCTCGAGGATGAATCCGATGGTGGGAAGCAGCGATGAAGTGGTGCCAGATAGTAATCTTGACCATATAGTGTGACAACACTTGTTCACATTCTTGAACAATGCTGAAAATTCAATTTCTTTATCAAAACATAAAATTTAGAAATGAAGAAATTTAACTTATTTATCCAAATACAAAATTTTGAAAATGAAAAAATTTCAATTGAAGCATTTGAAATTCTTAAAATTTAAAATTCTTTAGAATTTTAAATATTGTCTCATCCAAACACACTCTTAAAATATTTTGGTTTAATAAATTTAGTCTTAAAATCAATCTCTTATTTAGTAATTTAAAATTTTCGAATCTAATACTAAAATACTCTATCAACAAATTTACAAGCTAATGAGTCTATCACTAAACAAGATAACAAACTAGCTGACTAACATATCTAGCATACTAAAAATGGTTAAAACCATATACAAATTGCATTAAAAAAAACTAGCTTAAACAAAAAATAATTTTTTAGTCTTTAAAATAATAATATTATATATACAATTAATATTTTTATAAACTTAGTATAAAATTCTCAAATCAATATGTAATTAATTATTAAAAATTACTTCAACTTTTAGAATTTATTTTATACCTAAAATTACATTTGAAACAAGATGCAAATGTAAAAGAGAAAAAAAAAAAAAAAACTGAACACATGTCCAATGTTGCAAACGTCTGATTGAGTCATATCCAATGTGTATCCAGATATATATGTAATTAGAAATAAAAATAAAAGGTGAGTTCCACATATTTGTTTTGTAAGGTGATTGATTTATTATAAATATCTCTCTGCCTGTATGTAGACATAGTTACATTAATTGGAAAGCAACTTAAGGTAATATATCTGGGTGTGTTTGGAAAAATATTGGTGGATTCAACGTAATTCATGTTATTTTCAATCCACCAAAATATATATATATATATATATATATATATATATATAATTTTGAAATACATGAACAGGCATTTAGTGTCTTACAAATAACAAACTAAACATAGACTTATTTATTTAATCTTAAGTTAACTTAGTGCACGTTAGATTTCACCTTGCATCATATAAAATCATGTTAAAATGCTAATTAATATAAATTTAAGTAAATATTCATATATTTAATCTCACATTGATAAATTAATTTTGGATTAAAATTAATTCTAAATCAAGGAATTTAAGAAAAGTTTTATGTTAGATAAAAAAAAGTTTATACTGAATTTTATTATTAACTTACTTTTAAAATAAAAACATTTATATATAAATTATTTCACTTCAAAATCAAGTTTAATTAAAATTAATTTCATTCAAAATTAATTTTATAAATAATTAATCAAACACACACTTAATCATTCAAACACACAATTGAAGTGAGGGCACGTTCTTAAAATTGTTTAAAGAAACATTGAATCGTAGTTAACACATAATATAAAATGAAAATGTCTTATTCTAAAAAACTATATTTTATAAACCTTGGAGTTAAACCTAATCATCTGTACAAATATCTATCCTCCCGAGTTTCTTTACATCTTTTAGCAGAGTTAATTATTTTGGTAGTGTATTTGTTGGAAGGTAAATAATCATATCTGAGCTAAAATATTAAAATCTCATGGATCTTTGACTTACTTTACTACCAAGTTCTTAGATCATGAATAGTAGTCGCTGACATCCTCAAAGTGGCGTTTGTCATCATGATGCAGCGAATATAATTGTTTCCCACTTATCCCCACGTTATAAATTCCTATACCTATGAATTGTGTCCCAATCAAGAGGAAGAAAAATGTAAAGGTAAGTGGGGTAGTGGAAAAAATAAAATAAAATAAAAAACAAATAAAGAGTTCCCTGTACTATATAGGACGTGTGTGTATGCTTTAATTTGTGAATCAAATGATAAAATAATACTATCCTCATCTTATTAATAAAATGTTAAATTTTTTGAAGTTATTTATTTTTTTATATAAGATCTAATTCATATTTAATAAAAAAAATAAAAGATCAAATATTGTTTCATTTACTAATTATTGTTAAACTAATATATCCCTAATTAAATAAGAGAGAAATTGTCAAAGATTTCAAAGAATTTAGTTTATTGAGTATGGTACATGAAATATTGTAAATCTCTTAATATTATTTTTGATTTTCATATAAAAAAAGAAATTATATTAATATGTATTTCGAAGAGAGAGAAATAATCGTGATAGTCATATTTTTGAAAAAATATATATTAAGATAAATTTATTTCTATCAATTAGATTAATATTTTTTTTTAATTCTGATGAATTAGTTAAGTGAGCTTTATAAATATGATTATATGTAGTAAATACTTATTGATCCAATTAATTTGAATTCAAATTTCAACTCTCTTAACTGAAATTTAAACAATAATTAACTTTAAACTTAAACATGTGGACACGCTTGCTGTACATTTGATCAAACAATAAACAAATTTATAAAAATTTGACTTTTTATTACCAATTTCATAAATTCTCTCAATCAAATTGAATTTTAACACAAATAAAAAATTTTAAAAAAAGAAGGCATCTAGCAATATTCAAACTGTGCCTAGCGACATGTAACATTTGGAATTGCAGGTGTTATTTATGTCTGTGTTCCCCTTCTTCTTGGTGTGGGAGAATTTACATCCCTCAGTGCGCAGAAGATATATGTAACATCCTTTTCTCCATGGTTTTGTGTCCCTTCTGTGTACGTTTTGCTTCCTAGTTTTGCTCTCGTTTGTCAAATTCTCAACCTGCACTATTGTGGTGTGGACCATTCCATTGAGGATCTCATCCTTGCCATGTGATGGTGGGTCACCCTCACTAACCACCGGGACTTGTTTTTTACTCCCAAGAATATGACATTCAATGCTACCCATTAGATATTAACATGCTTCACAACACATGAAAGTGTTCATTAATTTACATCCTATGTATAGTCACGACACAACCTTGTCTCTACTCAACTTTTTTTTATCAACAAATATTAATAATTAGTTTATTAATTTTTATCAGTGAAAGATATCAACTTCATAACTTCAATCTCCCTCTTGACCTTTTAACCAATAAATCAATCTTATAACTTTTTCTATTAACCTTACCTTAGTTGAGTGAAAAATATTTAAGATTTTTTTTTTAATGAGATTTTGAATTTGAGTTTTGTAGATAAAAAAAAAGTGATTGAAAATATAGACTTAAACTGTGTTTGAATTGTCCATGACCTACTCATTTGCATCCAACCTCAATTTGGATGAAACATCATCTTCCTTGCTTATGCCCTGAATGGCGTGTTGCATCAAATTTACCGGAGATCCAAAGACACACATAAAAGTGACCAATAAGATCCTCTAGTAGAGTCATTGATAAAATCACAAAAAATAGTGATAAATAAAATTAGTGAATCCTCTTAACAAAATAAAAAACACAACCTTGCCTCTTTCACTTTGCTCACTTTCTAACCCATGTTTAGACTTTTGGGTATTTACCTTCACTGTGCTAAATGCCAATCATACAACAAAAGTCCTGTTTTAGCAACCCTACCCGTTACCCATATTCTTAAATAAATTCATCTTGTTGACTCCATTTATTAATAATGTTAGAGCTTACAAATTGTCTAAATCTGACACAGAAAGTTCCTCCCCACTTGATAATGTGAGCTCTTGTGTAACAAGTTATCAACGTGACTTTTGTATTTTTCTAATGGTAAAGGGTGTAGAAAGTGTTCATAAGCTGGCATTTTTTATCTCTAACTTGCACAATTCAACAACGAACGTAGCGATTTGACGTTTATACACTAGGCACACTAATTGTCCAATTAGAGAATTGTAATTTGCATCTAAAAAGAATGGTTAGGCCAAAAGGTTTGCAAATCAAAGGATAGTTGTAGTTCCACTTACGTATCGTTAAGAGAAGGACAAAAATTAAAAAAAGAAATGCAAGGAAGGGGTAATAAAAAATAAAAAACAAAAGGTAATGATCGTTTCCATTTTCATATTGCGCCTTCAATGATTGACTAGAATTGCAGCCATGTGAACTACATGAGGACTAGAAGCTTTGCAAGATTATCCAACCACTATGTTCATGTAAAACTCTATTTTATTCAAAGCTTGAAAAATGATATTCAATGATCAACGTATAAGGGGATTTCATTTTTGTGAGATAGTGGACGAAAACAAAATAAAAAAACTGATTCTTTTAAGTTTCGTTACGTAATTTTTTAATTTAAAATAGTTTTTCCTCTTTATATATTATTTGATTTGTGGCATGTGATTTGAACATACTTGATTAGTACTAATTTCATCTTCCACCGCCGTAAAACTTACATCAATTTCTGTCCTTTTATATATTTTTAATTTCACTTTTGTCAATTAAGTTTTATTTGATCCAAATGGCGTCCTATTTTTCAAAACGTAATAATTAGTGTTCATAACTTTGTTTGGCTCGCTTGTAAGAACATTATTTGGACTTTTTAAAAATTTAAGTAATATATTTTAAATTATAAGAAAAATATGCATAATTAATTTAAATAAAAATATAAACACCTTAAATTAAGAAGAAAAAGACTAACTTAAAAACATTAATTTGAGAATACAAGTATATGAGATTTAAGATACAAAAAAGTTTTAATATAAAAAACTTAAAAATTAAGTTTAAATTGGAATATACAAGAAATCTTCATATAAAAGAAAATCTTAAAGTTAATTATAAACTTAAAAAACAAGTACTAAATAATGATAAAATAACGTACGTTTTATAATAAAAATATTTTCACATTAATAAATCATATTTATAATTTATAGTATAAGAACAACTGCGAACTACCTGAAGTAAACACCGCGGCCTCAAGATATATAATTATAGATTTAATGAGTGTTAGAAAAATTGGTATGATAATCCTGGATAAATTCAAAGAATCGTGTTCGTACACTTTCCGAACAAAGTATTTCGACCCTATTCTTGCCTGGGTTCACGAAATCCTTGTTGGGATAATTCTTTGAAGAACAATCTGCTTCTGGCAATAGAGAACAGATCAGGAATGTAGAGAGAAAGTATGATTTTCGTATATATTA
>PYAF01004486.1:333220-344676 GCA_007407185.1 Glycine tomentella
GGAGGTGCCTCTGATACGTCCTGCCATGAGATGGTCTAGAATATATACTAGATGATAGCCTCCGCAGGATGGTGATGATGGATAGTGACGTCCTGCCATGAGATGGCCTAGTATATATTGGATCCGCTGTGGGTTGGATCGGCATATATATATCTAGGTGATAGCCTTCGCAGGATGATGATAGGTGATAGATGGTAATAACCATCGGGATCATGTGGATATTGACAGATGGTTGTACTTTGATTGTTTATGTGTGGATGATTTTGTCTGTGTATCTGTTGTCAGTGAACCAGGGGAAGGAAATACCTTCAAGGGCCCTGAGTTTACTGAGATTTTATATCTCACCCCTTGTGTGGGGCTATGTTTTGCAGGTGATTCTTCCAGAGCAGCAGAGAGGTCCCAAGGCAAGAAGCCTGTGCAGGATTAGCTGCTAATGGACACTCTAGGATAGAGGATCTGAGCATGTTGCTCAGATGTTTTGCTTTTGGTTTGGTTATGTACCTTGATATACCCTTATGGGATACTTGTACAGTTTTGTATTGTACAGTGAAACTTTGATGTCTATTCACCATATTATAGTGTACAGTGTTATACAGATGACATTTGATGATGTCACTATTAGTATTTGCTTCCAAACTGCTTAAACTCTGATTGATTATCTTTTTGATTGTGGTGTATGTTTGGTAATGACCCTGATTAGAAAATTGGGGCGTTAGAGATACCTTAGAGAAAATTATTGATTCAAAATTAATCTGCTAGCTATTCAACTAGCATCTCTGTTTATAAAAACAGAACAAAATGCTTTCTTTATAGAAAAATCTTTTGAATAGGTAATAAAGTCACTTCTAAATAAGTTAATTAGCATAAATTATATGTAAGTCCTGGCTTTTTAATTTCTTAAAAAGTAAAAACAGAATATAATCTCAAAATATTACATTATCATTATTATTATTATTATTATTATTATTATTATTATTATTATTATTATTATTATTATTATTATTATTATTATTATAGGTTACATTATTAAATCTAAAATCTTTTTGAATGACCTCAAAATAAGTTTTCAAAAAAGCCTTCGTTTGACTTATTTATTAAATAAATTGGTATAAATTAAATTTGATGTGAGTTAGGTTCCATACCTCAAATGAGCAGTCTAATTTATTTTCTCTCCTATTATGAAAGAATCCAATATAGTATAAGACAAAAGAATGGAGATAGGTCATGTTTGGTGCAATTTTTTTAGGCTAAAAGGCTACTTTAAAATAAGAGTTTTAAATATAAAGTAAAAATTGCATGACATTTTTTTCCTCAACTTAAGAGAGATGACAGAAGAAAAAGTGAGGAGAGAGACAATAGAGACAAAGAACCAAGAGGAGAGAATGGGGGAGAGAGGAGGAGAAGAGATTGAGGATGAGAGAGAGAGAGAGCGAGATAGAAGAGAAACTAACTTTCTTTAAAAGTTCATTCAAGTGTTTCTTTTTACAAAACTGTTTTTTAGATTTAAAAGTTGCTACAAAATTAAAACCCAAAATAAACATCTTTAGAAATAAAGTAGAAACTAATTAAAATTTTTCATTTCTTAGTTTAAAAGAGATGACTCAAGAAAGAGTGAGAGCGAGAGAGCAAAAGTTGGAAGAGCAGGAGCAAAATGAAGGTTACCTTTTCCCTCCTCTATTGCTCTGTCCATCTTCTTTCCATTATAATAAACATACCATAAAAGCTCCTTCATCTTCATTCTTTTACAAAACTACTTTTTTTTTAAAAAAAAGTTATTTTAAAATCAAAACTCAAAATAAGAGTTTTAAAAATGAACTAAAATTTGCTTGAGAGGTTTCATTTTTCTTAACTTAAAAGTGATAGTCAAGAGTAGGACGAGAGCCAGAAGAGACAGTAAAAGAAAAAGAGAGGAGAGAGCCAGGAGAGAAAAAGAGCATAAATAAGAGAAAATAAAATAGATTTTCTCTAAAATTTTCTTCACCTGTCATTTTTAAAAAACTAATTGTTTTTTTTGTCTTTTATAAAATCAAGCTACTAAATATTTTAAGAAATTTTCAAAATATGTATTTACATTATCATAATATGAAATCTTCAAAGCAGCTGATATCTTCACAGATGATGAGTGCTTATAGAAGCCATTTGTAAAGTGGAAATGGACATGATGAGGAATCGCACAAATACTCCACACCGGAAACTGAAATATTATTGAGAAAGTCAACTCTCACCTTGCATTTTATCCAAGATTAAAAGTAGTTTTGTGTACCAAAACTTGTTCCAATGTACTAATGCAGTGTATGTACAGCGGGTGCATCCCCAATTGATAATTGAGAATCCGTCCCACTCTTTATTCAGACGCAATTTTGAGTGATTATAATAAGTAACCCAAACTTAACGAATTAAAACATTCTGAATTTCATAAAAAGGTTGGTGAAGCAAAGGATGTTTGATTCCATTCAAGAGCCGAAAAGCGTTAAAAATATTCTTACTCTTTCTCATAGTTTTATATCACAGAAACAAACTTTCGGATACGAAAAGCATAACTACCGTAGTCAAGAATAGATAAAATTAAGCTGAAAGGTATCTTCACTTTAGATAATGCGAAGGTAATCGTCATGCATTGAAATTTCGTAAAAAAGTTGTAAGATACTAACAAGAAATATAATATCTTGTTTTTTTGTGTAAGAAAACATAGAATCGACTTTCTTTTTAATTTAATTGTATAGTATATAGTATGTACCTACCCACGCTCGTGCCATTTTCCCTTGGCAAATTAGCATTTCTTTGCTACTTTTTTTTGAAAAGGTTTTGCTACTTCAATATATAGATTAAGGAAAGTCTTCTAAAATGAGCTCAACGCAGGTTTTGTCTAACATACTACATGTCATATTATTGAGAACATCCAACTCTTGTAAGACCAACCCCGTCAATGGAATAAAAAGAAATAGCTTTGTAAAATAACAGTCACCGGGAAGTAGGGGCAGCTTCAGCTGAAACATTGAATAAATTTTCCTTCCATCGTTGTGGAATGCTAATAATTAACATCACCCACCTCTTTTCATAAACTCAAACCTTCTGTACGGTCCACAGTGGTCTACAGACGTATGAAAATATACAACAGCATGTGAATGATGAATATACTATCGCTCATTAATTAAAATAATAAAACAAGGTCAACCTTGTGCTAAGAGGCTGGGTTGAAGCTTGGGGCTTACTTGATATCAATTGATCCTGAGCGTATCTGTGTGTGTATAAGAAAAGAAGTGGAATCTACCAATATAGTTTTTACTAGCCGTTAAACAATTGGTAGATTCAATTCACTTTCTCTGAAAGATTGTGTTATACTTCAATTCATTTACAGATATCTTAGGGACTCTTAGAGTCTTAGCATCATTGGGACTTTAGAAGATAAAATGAAGTTTGAGAACTTCATTTTCATCTTCTGTAATCCAAAAGATGATAGTAAGGTGTTCAAAAAGGAGGAAAAATACTCAAAAGGCTCACTCATGGTAGCTTAATGCTGCTAAAGTTTATTTACATTAAAATGGTTAAACATGGCACGTTTTCATCTCTTGAGAGAGGAAAGTGCAAAATTTCAAAAATAGAGAAAAGGCTGGTGTAATTTAGGCATCTCTAAGAAGCATAATTTACATCTTTCTACTCATCAGAAACAGTAGAACAACCAAACATGCAGACAACTGCTTAGCAACTAAGTATATCTCACTATCCTCAGCAACATGACCAAAAAATAAGTATATTATTATATTCTCATCCTATAGATAATCAAAGTAAATGCAACCAATAGTAAAAAAGTCTAGACCCTTATATTCTACTCAGATGCCCCCTGCACAAAATGATGAATCTGATAGAAACCAAAAAAAGAAAAAGCTCACATAATTCAAATCATTAAATGGAAGCTCTAGAATCTAGATGCAACAATAAACTAAGTACCTGTTTGCCCTTGTGAAAGTTAATGCACTTCAAAGATCATTTCCTTCTTTAATTATTATTTTTTTTAAAAAAACTTCTTTAACAAGAACTATTTTGCTTAAAAATTGTTTGTGTTGGTACTCTGAAGGTTAATACATTTTCCCTTAAATTTCATTGGTTCTAGTTGTGGAAATAGCCACTCTGTTAATGGGAGGGTTCATAAATTTAACCCTGCAGAGACCTGGCAATGCACTAGCGTATAGTGAATAACAATAAAGTGAATCAACCATCAAAAGGTGTTGTTGAAGTTCTCTTACACTCATTTTTAGAAATATATGTGAAAGCCAAATGATAAATTCTCCTTGCAAACAATAGATCATACAATTGATTGAAGTGCCACAGAAAAAGGGAAGAGAAAGAAATATATGTGAAAGGCAAATGATAAATTCTCCTAGCAAACAATAGATCATACAATTGATTGAAGGGTCACAGAAAAGGGAATAGAAATGATGAATATACAAACAATAGAGCTTCAGAGAAGAAACCAAGGCAGAACTTTCTTCTAGGATTTAGTTTTAAGAAACATATGACCTAAACTCAGCACAATTAGAAGGCCTCTAGGTTAGGCTTGACAATGGGGTTGGTAGGGGAGGATTTTGGATTTCACTCAACCTGACCTTGCCCCACACATTTGGTGCTCAAGACCCATACATCTAAAACCTAGTTGACAAGTGACAACAAATCTACTAGAATCCACGCACTACCTGCCATACTCCTCAAATATTTAAATTAATTTTTACAGTAGCAAATGACAATGTTAAAATTAATCCTCATACAACTCAACAGACATATTAACAAATTATCAGTATTAAACTGGTAAAGAGCAGCTACAAATTTACAAAAAGATATAACCAAGTATGAATTAACACAGAGTCAAATAAGATCTACATATTTCTAACACAATGCTGGGGTCTACAATAACTTATAAACTTTAAGAATTACGGACTTCACCACCCCATAAGAAGTAGACTCCTTGTCCTATTAAAGTCATCATTAAAGATGGGGCAAGCCATCTTAATCTCGATCGTTTTGCACTTTCGCCATTCACAGAATCAGGTGAAATCAGTTGTTCAGTTTCTAGTATATATGCTTCGATGTTCAGGTACATATTCAAGTACACATCATTCAGCAAAATCTCAAACTTGGACAGAATACTGAATGGCCATAGTTTCCAATAACATTTTCTTTCAGTTTAGTTTTCATGTCAATTACCTCAAATCTGAACATCACTACCTACCAAGCAAGCACAAGACAAATTGAAAAAAAAAAAAAAAAAACTATATCTTGCAAACCGCATTGAGCTCAAAGAAAAATCTAAAGAAACACTTCTTTCTCATAGTCAACAACAGAACTAATCCATTTCTATTTCCTCCAAAACCCTCACTAACCTCTGCAGGAATTCAAGCATCGCTATCGTCGCTGTCGCTATCTTCGTCGTCAATGCCCGTGGCCGCGGCAGCATTCCCCGAGTCACCGGCAATGTGCACTCCGGAACTCACCGTCCGCCCCCGAGTCCTGGACGGCAGAATGTTATTCAAATCGACCTCCGCGAGCGGGTCGTCAGAGAAATCGCTTCCGGCGTCGTCGCTAGCACTATCGTCGTCGGAATCATCGTCGTCGTCTTCTTCTACAATCATTTTCCCTTTGCCCTTGTCGTCACGCATAATCCCCTTTCCCTTTCGGTTCTCCTCCTGCTCCTCCTCGTCGTCGTAGTCGTCATCTTCATCGTCGTTTTGGAGGTCGTCGTCGTTTGCAGTGGGTAGTGTTTCTTTGAGGTCGAGCTTGGGGATTTTGGAAGGGAGGTCTTGGAGGTCAGGATCGGACTTGCGCTTGGAGGGCAATGTGGGTTCTTGGGGTGGGTCGTTGTGTTCAGCCATGAATATGATTTGGTGAATAGAAGAAATTAGGGTTTTGGGGAGAAGAAGAAGGAGGAGAATTAATACCGGTGGCAACAGTCTCTCGAGTCTCGGGGACTGTCACACCGAATGAATGGCTTGCCTTAGTACAAAACGCAAACTGCGGAACCTTGCCATTTCTTACACTAAATAGGTTTATTCTTACACTAAATAGTAAGTAGGTTTTAGATAACGAGCTTGTTTAATTAGGGTAAATAGTGAAATTCATTGTGGAAAGTACGAAGCACAGATAAAACTTTTGTTCCGCGCGGATAAAAATTTAAATATAATCTTTTTGAATAACGTGAAAAGTGTAATAAATTACTTCAATAAATAATTTAATGATAAATTAATTCTTAAATTTAATAATTTAAAGTTAAATTGATTATAAAAAATATAATTTATTACTAAATTAGTTATTGAACATTATAATTTAATAATAAAATAATCTCATAAATTTAATAATAGAATTAATTTATTATATTTTTTGTATATTTAAAAATTAAATTTGTATGCATCTAATTTCCGGAAACTATTTATCCTTTAATTTATTACAAATTATTTGTAAAATAATATTAAGAAAACAATCACATTTAAAAGGATTTCACGCGTTTGCTTAGATTTTTCAAGATTCTTTTATATGCTAATATTTTTTTTTTATCTTTAACAAACTGACTGAAGTTTGATTACATTTTATTAGAATTGATTAGATATATCAAATTTGATTAAATTTGTTGGAATTATATTTTAAATTTGATTTAGTTTTAAATTTAAATACTTAGGTTATATTTAAATTCCTTTTTCATGAATAGAAAATTGATAGATTATTGATAATGAAAAAAGTGAGAATAATTCTCTTTTGTTCTTCGAGAACTAATAAACTTACCAGATGTTTATGTGGGGCTTAAAATAACTAACTTACCAATCATATCATTATTCATAGCTGGTTATAGCGTCTTCACCTTCTTAGATTTTGTGTTAATCGTGGGACATGAAATATTATGCGGATCATACCAAAGTTTATGTCTCTTGTAGGAAATTCAATCAAAGTTTATGTCTTTTGTAGGAAATTCAATTGTCGTACTCCATAACCATGACATTCCAATCTTACTTTCGTTGGCATTATATTAAGGTTTTTTTTTATACAAATTCTAATTAGAAGACGATCCCAAAAATCTTAATTCAATTACAATCACTAATTCACTTTTGGTATTGTATCATTTGGTATCAGAAGCTTAAATTCAACTCAATGAATAAGTCAGTTATTAAAATTAATGAATAAGTGATTGTACCCTTGTACAAATAGGCTTTATTAAACACTAGCAAGCATGATCATTCTTGGCCTAGTTTTGTTATTTCTCTTTTGTAGGAACATAAGGATATTTTTCGCAATAAGGAGCACAAACATGAATATGTAGTTGCTTTTGTTGACCAATGCTCCAATTTATTTGGCTATTTGTCATCTTTTCACAAGAAAAAATAATCTAAATCTTTTGTTTTCGACATTCTAGATTAGATTGGTTCTGTGAGCTAATGTAGAGTTAGTTATGCAAAAAATCAGTACTTTCTAGATTGGTTTTGGAATCAATGTGAAAAATTACTTTTCAAATGATTGTGTTTATAGTCGATCTAGAAGGTCCAATTTTTCTATATTAATTATGGTTATAACCCAAGTAGAGGTGTTGTTGTTGTTTTTTTTTTTTTTTTTAAAGTAACACTGCAACTATACTATCTCCTTATATAATATTTCAAACAAAAACTATAGATAAGAAAAAAACTAACAACATATACAGAAACAATACAGAACAACTTCATTCCATTATTATAAATAGATTATGTTTTCACTGCAAGTATGCATTTATCTTAATTTTCCTTAAATTTTTTATAACAATATCTTTACTATTAAATTAAAACATACAATTTAACATACCTTATATTTCATAAAAAAAATACTATATATGCTAGATATTAAATAAATGATGGCAAGCCAACACATGTGAAATCGAGTATGTTCGGACTTGGAGGGCGTATCCTCAGTCCAAAAGTTCTGACTGCAAAACCAAATTTTGGTGCACAATCCACAGCTTTATCACAATCACTTTTAATTTCACCAAAAAAATATTACAATCTCTTTTAACATGAGTGAAAATGCAGTGATAAAAGAAGCTTAATTTGAGAAAGCAATCCTTGCTACATCTGCAAAGTATGAAAGGTTGGGCTATTTCTTATTTCTACATATATCAGTTGGAGATAGCTAGACTGTGATGAACTCAAACTCTGAAATACTGTCCAACTTAAGAAACATTTTGCCTCTGCCATTCTTTCTTTGCCTTTGTTTCACCTGGAATGAACTTTATTGTTTCTTTGCCTTTGTTTCACCTGGAATGAACTTTATTGTAGCTGTTTCTTCACAAGCCTCCTCTACCTGTAGCCACATTTTTTTTAACCTGGAAAATTAACTTATGTTTTCTCTTCTACTTTCTGTTAGTTTTTGAAGTTTTTGAAGTTTTTTTTTATTTTTTTTTATTTTTTTTATTTTTTTATGGAAAAAATTAGTTGTTAGAATTATTAATTTTTTTTATTAACGGAGGATTCAAACCTCTAACCTTTTCCCACTTCCTTTTTCCCTTCACCACGTCTTTGAAGTTTCTTAATTTGCATTAATTAAGTTGTAAGAAAATAACGCCAACAATGATACACTTTACAGTTTACATGAGTTTGAAACAACAAAGAAGAAATTGTAGGAAGCAATACACACTAATAGAACAACATTAACTGGCACTTGATGCCAAGATCTAAAGATTAAATAAACACCACCATCTTGAGTAATCTGAAATCTTACAAGGATACTTGATGTTCCGAAAAATTGATAAAAGAACTGACCACCTATTTTAGATTCGACATGTGTGAAACACGTTAGCATACTAGCAATCCAAAGCATATAGGAAAATAAAAATGACTAGCATAAAAAGTCCGCACTTGATGTCAACATGAGCTAACACTACTATGAAAGAGGCATTTTAAGATGCGCATTCTAAGTTGGTTGCACCAAATCCGTCTTTGAATGGGAGGCGGTGGCAATTTTGTAAATAACTTAATATCAACAAAGACGGTTATACAACAATCGTCTTAGAATGTTTAAAATAACGTCGTTTATGTGCATAAACTGTCTTTGTTGTTTTGTATTCAAAGTCGTTTCCTTATAACCCATCTTCAAATTTAAAGGTGATTTTTTTTAAATCCCTAAATTAAGTTTTTCAGTTTCAAACACACAACATCGTGCCCTCTCAAGAACCTTCTTCTACCTCCGCCCTCTCTCTCCCATCCCATTCGAACCAGAATGTGGGTTTAGTCGATGACGCTCGCCATGGTGGATGCAACCTACGGCGATGGGTGTGAACTATGACGACGGCATTAAGATCAGCTCCAACGGCGACGGCACATTGCGACTGAGGCAGAGGGACAAAGAGATAGTCGAACATGGTTCGAGTTCTAGATCGAAGACGCCGGTGGTCCGAGCCTTCGAGGTCGATGGCGTCGAAGTTTGGAAAACAGAGGTTAATCTCTTTCCCTCTCTCTTTCTGATTTGGTTTGGTGGAATGTTAAGGTCATTTCTGATTTGCGTGTGGTTGAAGAGTGGGTTTGGGTTTAATGGATGAGGATTTGGTGAGATCGTTGTTTGTGGTTCGATTATGTGTTGCTTTGTGTGATTTCAGGGGTAGTTTGTGTGGTTTTGGCAATGCTCAACTTGAGAATTATGGTCAAAATGGTATCCTATTTAGGCGAAGGGTATGTTAATGGGTGACAATCTTCTTTTTTATTTTGGGGGAAAAGAGGGGGGGGGGGGGTTAATAGGATTTTGTCTAATTTAGTTTCTTTGTATCCATGTTCATTTAATCACACTAGTTTTAGGTAATGTGCAATAGTGCATTTCATGTACCTTTAATTGGCTTTATATAGTTAAGTTATACAGATGACCTGGGACTGCGCTAAGCAGGATTTGCCCCTCTAAACTTCCAACTTGAGTGCAGTTCAGATCTGCATTGGAGATTACTGAATAGTGTCCCCAAGTTGTTGACTCATTCCTTCTTTGCCAGTGGGGAGGAGAATGAAGAGTCTATGCATCCATTTTTATAGTTGACTGGCAGTTTGGTAATATAAAAATATATGGACCTCTTTGTCATGAAAACGGGTGTGTAGGATTTGAATACCAAAAGATTTAGAGTGGAAGTTTAAGGGAGGGCAGGCAGGGAGGACGAGATTGTGTTGGGAAGTGTAATGAATACTGGAGAAGTTTTCTCTCATGCAACTTGGAATAACATGCAAAAATGAGGGCAGGAAAAATGATAAAAAATAATAATAATTAAAAGTACATTAAGGGTCAGTTTAGATGATGAAATTGAAATTAATGTGAGATTTTAATTTTGATTTCAAATTAGAATTAATAGATTCAAATTCAATTCCAAACTCCAATTGAATTAAATATTTTAAATTCTTTACTTTGTGTTTTATGCTTGTTTCATTGCCTGATGTCCAAATAATTGCTTTTGTTGTTAATGTAGTTCAATATCTTATTTATCAAGTCTTCTAGACAAGGAAGACCGGCCTGTGCGTATTGCTGCTTATAATAACCTAGGATTTTCATAAAAGGAATAAAAAGAAATAAAATTTAAATTTATAAAATTTTGTTGCAAAAAGATTAGTGACGGAATTAGCGACTGATTAGCGACGGATTTAGCGACGGATTCTGGCGACGGAGTCTGGAGCCAAGAGCGCCACAGATGCTGGAAGTTGGCGCCAGGAGCGCCACAGATGCTGAAAACTGGCGCCAGAGTGGCGCCAAGGGCGCCAGATGCACTGGAAAGTGGCGCCAAGAGCGCCAAGGGCGCGACATGTCGGTTAGGTCCCCTATATAAAGGGATTTCGCGATTTTAAGAGAGAAACTACTGTTTCTCTTCTTCCTCTGGTCCAGGCAGCCATTGATGGGCTGGGAAAGCTCCATAACTTCATCCTAACTCACTTAAACACCTCCTAAACACTACTAAACATGATTAGAACCATGAGTGAGCTAATTCCAGCCAAGATTTGAGAGAAAACCCGATCCTTTGAGAATCCATGAGAGAAGCTAAGTTCAGAGAGGAAAGAGGACAGCCCATGGAATGCTGAGGCTTGGAAAGGGAGTCATTGAGCCTTTCTTAACAGTTCTGAGGTAAGAACTTAAGCTTTCACTGGTTTAATTGTGATTGGGGTAATGGGATGAATAGTAACCCATTTGAGTTAGGGCTGGAATTAGGCTTAGGTCCTTTAGAAAAGTATGATCAGGAGAGTGTTATGAGGAATATGAGATGTTGAAACTGGAATTCTGATGAAGTTGAGTTATGCCCTGAGAATGGTATGTGTAGGAAAAAGAGTGAATGGATAAGGGGGTTCTGAGATAGAAATGGACCCAAGTACCTTAATAAGAATTGTTCATGAGGCCAGATAAACGGTGAATATGCCTTGATATGTTGGATTTGGCCATGATGAACATTTGGTCAGTTAAGCTCAAATAGACCATTGGATTGGCTGATAAAG
>PYAF01004486.1:352402-362705 GCA_007407185.1 Glycine tomentella
GATTATCAGGTGAAATCTTTCCTTATTCTTTGAAGGTGTAATTCTTTTAATTGAATTCTGTAAAGATTAGTCTATTGTAAATGAGTTTTCTTACATGATTAGAGATAGTGTTTCTCTAAGGGAAGCTGAGTAGTGTTCTCAGTTTGGGTTTGGTCTCTAAGGGTCTAATAGTGTTTTAGACTTCTGAACTTTATCTAGGATTGATAAAGAGAGGCTTGTAATATCTTGTAAGAATATTTTTGCAATAGTGGAACTCTACTCTAGTGTTGAGTGGAAGAACTGGATGTAGCTTCATTGTGTTTGAAGCGAACCAGTATAAAAATCTGTGGCTAATCTTTCTTTTTATCTCTTCATCTCTCAATTACTTTAGTGGTGATTCAAATTGTTTGCACAAAAAGTTTTGTATTGCTCATTGATTTCTTGACAGAGGAATTTGATTGAATAGATGATTCTTGGTTTCAAAACATTTTAAAGTGATAAAGATCCTGTGGAAAAACTGATCTGAAAATTTTAATTTACCAAGGTTCAACCAATTCACCCCCCTCTTGGTTGTATTGAAGTGCTCTATTCATTTTTCACTTTTGCTGTTTATTTGACGTCTTTTCTAAATTTGTTTACCAGCCTTCTATTTTGTACCCAACAATTGTCCAACATCCTACCCCAACGAACAATCACTCCTGTCTGAATCGCCACCCCATCGTTTTGTAGACACCACGGTTCCATTGCCGGCCAATACAGTTTAACCCTACTGGTAACCGGTATTGATTCACTGTAAATGATAAATTATTAGTTTGTTAATGTCATCCGTTTGACATACGTTGTATATGTTATTACGGTGTCGTTAATAATCCATTGTGGTTTTCATTGTTGTTTGAATGAAGAATGTAATTCCAGTGTTTGTGTTTTTCCAACAACACCAACCACATGTTGCTATTAAGTCTTTGTTTGCAAGGGCCGTAATAATCTACACCAGTGTTAATTTACATACTTGTTTGACGAAAAATTAATTTTTTTCATGGATTTGTGTTATGTGTTTCGTTTTACAAAATTGCCATTTTGCCTTGATGATGTAGTAAATTATCATTTATATCTGACTTAAAACATTAAATAATTGTTAAGGAGATGGCTATGAAGTTTAGGATGATGAAAAGGAAAGAGGCATATTCATTCAACACAGTTTATGTAGCCGACCAGGTTAGATTTTACTTCCATTTCAACAATTCTAGATAGTTGTTATAAGTTGGAATTTTTAAACATAGTCATGTCTGTACTTGTAGCCATTTGTAGAGGTTAGTAAAACCTTTGCTGTGAACTGGAACGATTATTTAGACGATTTGTGGGTTCTAATTGACGCTAATGGCAAATATCATGTGGTAACTTACAACAAATCCATCGAACATCCTCAAATTTTCGAGGATTGGAAGGCCATTGGAGAATATTACAGTCTACAAACCCATCACCAGATATCATTCACCCATTTTGGGTTGTCTGTCTTTTTAATCACCGTATACAGAAGTCCTTCTCAACCGCAAGCATTTCCAAAATAGAATTTGTTGTATAGATTGAACCCAAACTCCACCGTATTCCGCTTCTACCTCACTAAACACAAGGTCTCCTGCAGTAGCGTTGTAAGTAGTTAAAGACATATTTTAAAAATGATAATTAATTGTATAATTTTTTTCCATTGACCAACTACTGATAAAATAATTCTCATTGAAGGATGTGCCAAGCAGCTTTTACTACTTCGTAAGGGACGCAGAGTTCACCCACATATACTTTGACGAGATAACCCGATGCAAGATTGTCGTGAACCATTGGAGGAAGAGTGCAAAAATTGGAGCTGGTTGGAGGCAATGTGCGAAAGACAAACATTTAAGGGAGGGTATAACCTTTATTATGGAATTCTCGGATCCAACCATGAACATTGTTCTTTGGTATGTCTGTTGAAAGCAGTGTTGCACTTCATGTCGTCCCACACGTTAAAACTGTGGTTCACATTTTATTACTAACACTTAGCACTTATGTCGTTCGTTGTGTTGTGTTACTTTTTAATAAAATTTCATATGTTGACATTTTCGTTTTCACGACTATTTATATGTGTTGTTGTGGTCCATTTTTTTTTTATACACATACCAAATTAAATTACGATTTCCCAAAATCAAAATATATGTATATGGTTTTTAAAAATATATATTATTATCTATATATGTCAATCTACATATTAAACAAGTGTCAAGTTGGGTTGCTTTGAGGTACTATAGTAGCCTCAAATGATGTAGTTAAAGAAATTTAAAAAAAAAGGAGAAAATAAATAACGATATTATTATGTAGATGAAAATATAATTGAAATGTTACAATTTTGGCATATGTCGTGTACATGTATACTTTTTTCCTCCAAATGATCCTTAAATTATTATAAACCTAATACCATGGTTAATGTTTATTATTTGTGTTATAATGATATTAAAATTGAATACTTTAAAATGTATATTATATTTTAATGACTATGTTGTACTTTTACAAATATAAATAAATTGCTATTTTGTATTTTTGAATGCAATTAAAATTGTTTGTATTTAGATAATATATTATAATTTTCCGTTAAGTGGACCATGTGGAGAAAATCCAAATTAAACAAGACTAAACAAGCCTCATATTTTTAACTGACACAGTAGGTAACACACTTAAGTTAGACATAACTAAACACGCCTCCTATTATCGGTTATCTCCTTATGGCAGACCAAAATGACCCGTGAGCATCATGCAAAACTTAAAATCATGTTTAACAACATTTATAAATACTTTTAAAACATCATTAATTAAATGTAATTTTGTAAAAAAAAAATGATTTTAATGTTACACATTTGCCACACGTTTTGTCAGACGACACATTTGCAGTATACACAAGACCCAGTCGACGTCATCATTTAAATAAGGAAATGTGCAAACGTATTGTTGGGTTATGAAGCCATTTAATAATGTTAACCATCGAACCGTTTGGCATCCTGGTTTCCTAATCGCGGTTGTAACAACAACAATTGTTGCTTGTAGGTAATAGTTAAATCAAGTGTCACATTTATTTTCTTTGCATATTACTGGCTTACATAATATTTTATATTGTGTAAGTCAAAAAAATAATAATAAACATAATGGTGTAGAAAATTATAAAAAACATTATTAAACACAAACAAAAGAAACAAAGTTCAAATATCATTGTCATATACTTGGAGAATTGCCATGGACAAAATACAATAAAAAGAAATTATAATTCAATAAATAAGGAATGTTCGCCACTGCAGTTGGTGTTGTTAGACTCCTTAAAAATTGTCAAATGCATTTTAAGCTTCACATTCTCATCTTTCAAGGCTGCCAGTTTAGCCTGAAGCTTCTGAACTTTGGAGTAGTTGAAGTCGCTTATTTGCTTTCCAGTTCGGTCACACAGTTCTTCCGCCAACAACACAGCAGCATCTTCTGTTGCTGCATAGTCATCCTTAGCAAACTTTCTGACTAAAAATATAGGGTCGCCCAATCTCCCCATATCCACCGAAGCACAATACCTACGATATTGCACATTGTTCACAGTAATGACATGGTGCAACGTAAACACCGGTTGTCCAACTTTCAGAATCAAACACAGTTTTCTTAGTAGTTTTTCCATACACTGTTGTGAAATGAAGTGTGCATATGAAGTGTCCACCGCCAAACTGGTAGGTACCGTCGCTATATAGGACCCATAAACATTAACGACCACAAACATTGTTAACATAAATGAAACATATACATAGTATAAGAAAAAACCTGTTCAAACGTTACCTTCCACAAAAGATTACAAACTTAAAGAAAAGCTGACTTATAACTTAAACAGAACGCAACAACATGAGACGTGGTACTCACCAATCCGTTCACCGTTTTTGGCCATTTTGACATATGAATGTAGGTGGGCTCCTATAAACCCAGGGTCCAAGTCATGGAAAAAATAGTAGCCGATATAAGCCTCTTCGACGTCATCATAGAATCATAAGATCCATGAAAACTTCCACTGAAGTGGTTGACCTAGTCTAAAACTTCTTTGTAGGTGAAGTATATCCCTGGTTTTCGGCCGATGAAAACGACATGTACTTTGTTATCTCCAACCTCCGACATTGCGGGTTGCATTGACAGATGAAGTTACTGACTATTGAAACACTGGCAACAACTGAAGTGCTTGAAATTAACTCAAATATGGGATGAGGTTAGGTGAAAGGTCAAATATCATCGAGACACAAAACACAAATAAGAATTATAATTATACATAATAATAATAATAATATATTAATTATTATTATTATTATTATTAAAAAATTATCCCAATATAGGTTATACGGTGAATGCCAAATCCATTTATATTATAGTACCGGACAAAAAGTTTAATAATATTTACAGAATCCATTTTGAAATTATTATTATTATTATATTACAAGATAATGCTTATATTAACCATTTATGAATATTTGATTGAATATAGTAGTGTCCTTTCAAACTTGTATATACAAAACACAATTTTGGAAGTCTGGCGGTAATTTCGCAACATTTACATATAAGTATTATATTATATTATATTATTACGTTAGATACATGTATATTACTTTAGAAGAATACAACATGTATTTTTCAAAACAATGTTATGTTTGATTGTAAATGACACTAGATTCCGCCTTCGTTTTTGCCTGAAAATAAGAAACAAATTAGCCCATACTTTCACTGCACTGACTTGCAACATCGTAAATCCACTCACTACCCGTCGCACCAGTAGTGGGGATTTCATATGCATGCCACCTTTCATAGACTGATTCTACCCCATATATTTGTTTAATTTTGTTATGAAATTATATTCCAAATAATATGTTGTAAAAAATTCCAAATTTTTGTATTTATTTTACACTTTATTATGTATTTTTTCGGGTGTTTAAAAGGTATATGACATACAAAATTATTGGCTTACTACTAAATTCGTAAACATTTTGTTGAGGACAATTAATTTGAAAAGTACAAATTTAATTTGAAAAGTCGCTTCAGTTGACAGTAGATAACATTTTCTTAATTATGGCAGTACAAAAGATATTTTTGTATTATTACTTGTCAAAAAAAAAAAAATTGTTCAATACGTATTTATTATTGATCCCTAACTATTTGCAGTATCATTGCACCTCCTAATTTAAGTTACGCTTCTATTTTTTATTTTATTATTCATTGTGAAATAATTTAGATAATATTTATAATTTAAATTAAAACGTCAAAAAATGTAATGTTTAGTGGCATTTTTGTATTACACCAAAGACATCATCGCGTCATCAATGGATTTCAATGGAAGCCACCAATGGAACCAACCAAGCTATAAATGGATATCATAAATTGACCGTTGACATGACACGATGTATTGATTTACGTGCGGCACACATCGAATCCTCTGCACGTCTTCGCAGACTACATGGACGGTTTCGTTCGACGCGACATCCGTTGTGACCTTTCTAACAATAGTATTTGAAAATAACATAACTTACCTTTTATTTTTAATTTTTTACCGACAAAACATTTGGCTTCCTAGTTTTGATGCCTTCCCGGTTTTCCTTTGGGCAGTTGAAACCGTTCTTTAGCAACAAGCCCAAGTTAAAAAACAAATGTTCAACCTGTTGATGTCAAGGACAGCCCAATACAAAACGTTTGCCTTCTTAATCAAATGTAAAAACATTATTAAATATCCAAACTATCCTAATAGACAAATACATTAAGGACAAGCCAATACGTTACGTATAAACATTATTAAATATGCAAACAATCCTAATACACAATTACATTAAAAACATTTATCGTTACATTAGTGGAGGATAGGAAGACAAAATATCAACTCCAGTGATTGACATTGCGAATGACTTAGTAAACTGTATGCTGCCCATAATAACAACAACAATAAACAACGCTAAAACATTGTGTTTTACCCAATAATAGTTAGCTTCTAACTCTTTCATGTTGGTTTTTAGTCTACCAATTTTCGTCTTCATGTCGTCTAACTCCATCATCATCTTACAATACTTATCTTCAACTTCCTTCTGAAGCCAATCAAAAAATGCACAAGAACCCGTCCTACAAGTATAAAACAACCTATTCAGATTATCTTTTGTTCAACTGCATTTTATTTCTGCAGATTGTCCACATTGACAATACATTTTGAGGTTTTGCACTCGAACTTGAGTAACCCCAATGGCTGTAGACGATGAAGTCCTTGATTCAGACATGTAATGGAATAGCTACAACTGACATACGATAAATAAATATCAAACTTTTCACATGTATGACAATGTTAATTCCAAGCAATAACAGTACAAGAATAGTTCATCCATTGAACATATTTAGGTTTAACGATGTATAACAAAGGTAAGTGACATTGTGACATGGTGGGATGCAAAAAATGCAAAAAAATAACATTTTGTTAATGAGCATATAGTAACATCGTGAAAGCGCCATCACCATATGGTTAAAGGAGAGAAAAAACAAATAAAGGTTATCGAAAAATAGTTATTTTGAAATACCTGACCTTAAGGGTTTTTGGATGCTACAACTGAGACGTGCCACGGCGAAATGAGGATGTAGTAACCCTGTGAATAGGCCACAACCATAAACTAAAACGAGAAAAAAAACCCAACAGAAGACAATGCAATGTGACGACGGGAGATGACTGAGGACAGGCTTTATGTCATATGATGTATTGTTCTTGAAAAATGAAAAAGTCCCATTTTCAAATGCATTACAGTGATATATGTTGTCGGCCTCAATTGTCTTGTCAAAATAATGATACTGTGTACATAGCACTAAGCTTTTCTTAGACAAAATGAAGTGTTTAAATACAACATTATTTTAGATTTTTTTTCTTTCGAAGGCACTAGTACAAGTGATGTTGAAAGCCAACAACTTAATGTAACTGTCCTTATTTTCAAAGTTTATAAAATTCCCAATTAAAACTGTTATTTAAAATTAATAATTATACTATATACTTGTGTAAGTTACAATTATTGAAATATAAGTATATTTCCTATAATGCTTCTAAAACCAGTTCGATGTGGCTTACGTAGACCTCGAGGTGAGAAGGACTTGGAAAGCAATCACAACAACCATGCAAACAGTTTAAGTTTGTTTCAATATTCAATTAAACAATTAAATTTAATATGGCCTTTTTGTTTGTTTGTGTATCATAAAATACCATTTTGTTAATAATGTTAACCTTTAATGACTAAAAAGAAAAATAAATAGCTGTAGTATATTTAAAATGTTCATATTAAGTTAATGCATTAAAACAACGCTTATTAAAACTTAATATGGAAACATATAATTTAAATTTACAAATAATAATCTTCAAATATTAGGTAATGAATATTTAGTATATGACATGAAATTATTTTAAGCATTCTAATAAATACAAAATTATTAATTATTAATATGGTTAAACTATTTTCACAATTATTACATTATTTTATAATGTATATGGTTACACTATTAAAATCATGTAAACTATTAACTATTAGTTCTAACCATGTAATGCACAGTTTTAGATAAATGGTAATATATTAGTCTGACTGGCATGGTTAGAGATAATCATGGTCATGGATAGTTTTAAAAAAAGTAAGTATTTAATATTACTAATGATGTTTGAAACACATTGCGTACCCCGGTGTCAAACCTCAAGTTCAAATAAATATTCAAAATATAAGCAGTGTGTGCACATGTGTGTAAAGTAAATTGAATTAAATGGGAAATGGCTAACATATCATTGCCTAACAAGTGTTGTTAAGCAAGTCGAAATGGGAACAAAATAATTAGCAAGAAAGACTGAAATCACAATAGAGATAACACTGGTTACATTGTGTTTAACCAATGAACCAAAACACATGATTTTGGGTGGGATTAGGAAACTCGATGATAAAATCGACTTGTGGTTTGAGATTGTTTTCCCTTGCAAATGATTTCCATCCTGTGCTGATTTTTGCATGTTTGCAGCCATGGTGTAGTATGATTTTGCATGTATTGGTTCTTCTAAAAATAATTTTGGTGAATGCTGCCTCATTTAAGAAGTGATACATGGGAGTTGGCAAGTCCTATAATACACGTTGCAGAAGCTTACGAAGTGATTTGAAACTTGAAAATGTTTGAAAAAATAGTCAAGACAAAATAGTATGTAGTAAATACAACCTTACCAAGGCACTATGTGTCACGTTGTTGTCGTTTAATAGTATTCGGAAAATTACAGAATTAGGGTTTGATTTGTATAGAGAGTGCCAATGTGAAAATGATTGTGGTTGTGAAATGCTTTTGAAAACAGTTATTAAAAATAGAGATTCGCCATAGAAGGTTAATGTAATGTGATGGTCTCCTTCAAGACCATAGTGCTCCCTTATTGCAGTCCATCCATCAATAATTAAAGGATTGTGGAATGAGAGACAAAGAGACAAACACGAAAAACACGACAATATATGATGCCTAACATCTGCATCCATTAGAAGAACATGTTGATTGGTTGTTGGGTCTTCTAGGTTCCTCATTTGTTGAAAATAGCTAAAATTTCTATTTGACAAAAACATTTCCTGTTAACCACGATCCTGCTAAGACCTTTAACAGGTCCTCATCGCTTAAATACTCTATTATGTGATATTCGATTACTTTTGATGAATATGTTGCATGGGCTGGTAATTGCACACTAACATCGTGCAAACATATTCATCATTTGTCAGTTGCAGATAAGGAAAAAAAGATTGCTGACCTACATGTATGCATGCCTATCGGTAGTAGATTTCATGCACAAAATGGTCATTGGTTAGCATAAGGGTGTTGTGGATTCTACTCTTGAGTGACTGAAAATAACACTGATTAGGAACTCGCATTGGTTGTGGAGTACGACATTGAAAATAAACACCAGTTTGGTTGTACATGATTAATCCATTTTGAAAAATGAATGCTAATTTGGAGTTCACAATGGTGTCAGTGCTTCTTTCTTGTAGGAAGTCATAGTATTGACATTGAATTTGGTTTCTAAAGGTATGTTGTGTTGGAGTCTGTGGTTGGCTTAAGGTTGCATTGTGGTATTCATAGTTGTTTGAATAGTTGTCTTGTTGATCTGTATTGAAATGTCATAAGCTTGGAACTATGTTTATAATAGAGGCTTCTAAAAAATCCAATGTTGATTGTGACCTGTCAGTATTCAAATGTTTCTTTTATCGATGTAGTGCATGGTGTTGTCAATTTGAACAGGAATTGCTACGGCAAAAGAACCAAAAGGGTGTTTTTTTAAAAAATATTTACCGATAAGGTGCGTTTTCAAAATTATTTCCAAATCTGGTGCAGGGGGGGCCTATATTTACAAATCTAGTGCACTGCAACATGCCTGAATCAGGCATGTTGCAGTGCACCAGATTTGTATAAATAGGCCCCCCCTCCCATTTCCTCACTTGCACCATTTCTCTAGAATTGCTCTGCCTTCTCTCTAGAATTTTTATGTGGCCTTTTGTACAACGAAGCTCTGCTGAAGTGTGAAGTTGTTAGATAAAATCTTGTTCAGATTCTATAAATAAGGCCCCCCGCTTCCCAGTTCCTTCGTGTGTTGGCTTTTAGTGTTTTGTTTCTCTGCTAAACTGCCATCATTCTGGTGTTTTTAATTTTTTTCTGAGATTTTTGAAGGTGTTGTGAGTGACGAGAAACATGAGTTCAAGTGGAAATTCAGTTCGCATTGTCTTATATTGGAATGGAAGAAAATATCAAGGCCAACAGGGTGTCATTTTTGAAGGGGACACACGAGGAACCTCTGTGAGATGTACGTCAACCCTGACTGAATTGCATGAAAAGATACGGCAAAAACTACGTCTGAATAGCAACCAGTCAATCACTTTACTGACGGGAAGATTATGGCAACACGAGAAGTTCATGGGGTTTCAAATAATGGATGATGAAGACGTGGAGTTGGTACTAGATGAATTTTGCAAGCAGGGAAGGACAGATTTTCTGGAGTTGTACGTGGATATTACCGAAGTTGAGGATGTTGTTTTACCCATCCAGGCAGTTCCACATCGTAGATCATCATATGCTGCTGGAGGGCCATCGTATGCTGCTGGAGGTGCATCGTATGCTGCCGGAGGGGCACCATTTGTTGGGGGAGAGGTGAACGTGTCTCAGGAGGATTCACATGACCCAACTTGGGTCATGGATGAGGATGAAGAGGATGACGATGATGAAAATATCGCAATGGAAGATCGGCTTCTTCAGGAGGATGCTAGTGCGTCGG
>PYAF01004486.1:366673-386492 GCA_007407185.1 Glycine tomentella
AGTGGGCCGTGTATGATGCATATGCCTGTTTATGTGCTGTGAATCTGTGGGCCAGGGTGGGAATGATTTCCCAGGGACCCTGAGCTTACTGAGATATGTTATCTCACCCCATGTGGGGCTTGCATGATTTCAGGTGACACGTCTGGTCGAGAAGATCTGTCTCAGGGCAGGAGGCCCAATTGAGACTAGGCTGCTTGAGTGAGAAGCGGCATGAAGAGCTTGAAGGCTCTGTTTTGGTTTTATTTTGATGTATGGTTCTGTATACCCTCATGGAGGGCTGATATTCTTTTGTAGCACCACGACATGTGTGGTGTGGACTTTGATGCATATGTCTGTACAAAACTTGTATGATATGTATATATAACTTTCCCTGAGTATATATGATGTATTTGGTTACTCTGCCTATAAAACTTGTTATCTGTCTGTATTATGTTTGATTTGATAAACTGGATCAGCAGGGGCATGATATATATATATATATTTAGATTTCTGGTGCATGTGTTCTTGATGAATTTTATATTCCATACATAATGTATCAAGAAAACGATTCTATGCTTCCGCTGAGCTATTGGATGTATGTTTTAATGCGTTAATCTGATATTATTAATGATAACACGTCGGAGGCCTACGGGGTGTTACAACAACAGTGAACACGAAGACCCCATTGGGGATATCTCCAATTCAAAAGAAGTTTATATTTGGACCACCACGGCTGACAACTGTACTACCAAATGTTGCCATGTCTTATACATAGCTCGACATTGTCTTAATCAACAAAATTTTCCTAATTTTGAAAAGTGTTTTTATTTTGCCATTCCATTGCTGTAGGAAAAAAACCTATCATCATCAAGCAGCATTGCTGGGAGAAAATCAAAATATCCATCATCTATGTCACTACAGTCATCGAAGGTGATTCAGTCCAATACTTGTTCTAACCACAGCGTCAGCAAGCGGAAAATGTTTCACATTGGTTCTTCAAAGAAAATGAAAATAGACCATAATGACGAAACATTTGGTTGTTTGAGCAGAACAAATAAAGACCTTCCCAACTAGATAAAAGCAGTGCAAATGCGGAGGGGGAACATACTTACAACAGCAACGCCATCAACTACACTATGCCCTTAGTAAGTCCATATAAATTTAATTTTCAAAACACTTATTTTCACTTAACATCGATATCATTATTGACTGACATACACCAATGGTTGTTGATGCAGCACGTTAAATGCAAATTTAGGCCAACAATGGACATGGGTCTAACCCAAGAGCAAGTCAAAATTTGTGCTTATTTGTGGCATCCAGATGCTGATCCAAAGTATGTAATGTATTTTTGTTGTGTTTTCATGTCATTATGCATGCATTTAATTTTTCCTCTTACTGCAGTGAGACTATTTTAAAAATTAATGACACAATTGGAAAGTGAAAGGACTTTAATTGCATATGCCCTGGAAAGACTGTCACACAGGAGGTACATTTTTGGATTTGTTTAAATACTAATGACTTACATTGGACGGTCATATTATTAAATTGCATTCGCTATTATTATATTCATTATAACATCATTTAATACAATGATATGCTGTAAAAATATTGGTAATTAGGTTATCAATTGGATGGCTACCAAGGCATGTTGGTTGCAAAAACATGTCAATCATCAGACAGTGTGGAGTCTTCCTCCACAATTTGCAGTAAGGTCATCGTATGTTTAAATATTCCTATGGAAAAAAACTGTTGTAAAAAACATTGGTTAATTAAATTTCTTTTGTTAGAGGGATATAAATGAAGGCGAAACAATTAGTAATCTTGTGGACACATACTGCAAATCGTGGATGGAGCCTTACGAAGAACTTCAATGTGTAAGTATGTCGTCATGCATTGGTCAATGTAATTATTGTATGTTACACAAAATAAACTGTCATACTATAACAAATTACTTTGGTATCAGATATACCTACCTGTGCAAGAGCAAAATTCTAACCATTGGTATCTTGGTGTCATGTCCATTAATGAGAAAATCATATGTTACTTTGATTCTTTCATGGATCCTCATATCATCGACAGTAGGACAACAGTGTTGAGGAATGTGGTATGGGTTAACTTAAGAGTTTTTTTTTTTTTTAAACATTGGTGTATTTTGTTTTGTTTACATTTTCAAAACTACTTACTTGTTTGGATTATAGTGTGAAGTAATAGCCCAAATTGTGGACACCGACGCTTACCCTGCTAATTATTTGAAAACTACATTTCATCAAGCAACTTGGGAGCTCAAAGAGGCAAAGGGGATTCCTAATTATGGTCATAGATAAATACACCAATGTTATATGTGTTGGACACTGCAAACCGACATTTCTTCAACGTAATTCTGCAAATTGATCGTTGAACTCTTATCCTTTTCAATAACAATTCGGGTTTATGGGTAATGAAATGGATGGACATGGAGTACTACTTCACACCATATGTAGTATGTGAGGTCAGTCATTGCGGTGATTAACGGTTATTTTATATCATATATTTCCTACGGTTTTGGACCACATATTAATAGGGTTATATTTTGTCAACCACCAGCTAAATGAAAGGGTTGTTCGCATGAAATTGGCAATTGAATTGTTATCCTATGCACACAATGAATTGTGGAAGGAAATGCAAAAGAGGGATGAAGTGTTCTGGAAGACAGTTGCTCAACAAACTGTAGTAATTTGAAAGGATAGTTTATTTGTTTTTTGACATCTAAAATGTTGCATTGCATCGTTTTTTTATTTTCTTTTGGTGTCATGGTAGACCCTAATTCCATGACATGGACATTATGGTACACCATAACATATTTAAAAGCTTCATGTATTTGCTGTATTTATTTCGGATTAAATGGTTGATATTGAATATCACCGTGTTTTGTCAATTATGTGGCCAGGGCCTGTTAAGCACAATGCAAAATTTACATGGTCTTTTGAATATGAAAATGTAGAAAATTACATTCATGTCATTTTATTAGGTGAACAGTGGAGGGTGACCATGATCATTTACAAGTGAATGTCACACTTTTCTTCAAAAGTATATTACATACTTTTCTGGTAATGTATTTCATATTTTACAAATCAATTATACTAAGGTTACTTTGTATACATAATAAACCTCAAAAAAATTACCAGGACAATTATAGCAACAAAAAAACCATGTTGCTTACATCATGATGCTTTTCAAACATATAGTGCATATTATGTCCTTGGTCATTACCAAAAACCACTCATTGAAGACAAATGGAACAGTATGGTGCATGACTTCATTTTTTGCAGTATATTACGTCAAACCTTTGTGCTTAATTCCAAAAATATTATGGTAGAACTATATGTACAATTTGTGCCACCTAACCATTAACATTAATAGAAGGACATCTTGGATGGAATGCCCATGTGTCAATTATTGGTTTAAGTATACTAACCAATGGATGCCCGTATATCATGAAC
Source organism: Glycine tomentella (assembly GCA_007407185.1). Classification (NCBI taxonomy): domain Eukaryota; kingdom Viridiplantae; phylum Streptophyta; class Magnoliopsida; order Fabales; family Fabaceae; genus Glycine; species Glycine tomentella. The sequence goes on from PYAF01004486.1 coordinate 370,135, forward strand.
TATCACTGGTATTGGCATATAAGTGCTTCATTAATTACACCATCATTGTATTTTTGGCCCTTTCACTTTCACTTAAGTCCATTATATTGTTGTTGTAGATTTATGTCCCATTGGTGGACTTCAAAAACCAATTCTCTTTGATGGTTGTATCTATAAAAACACACACTGTATACCATCTGCGTCCCGAAGTAAAGGAAGATGAATATCAAAAAACAAAGGCCAACATGCATGTAGTGGTAAGCTAAATAAGCATAATATACTTGACAGTTTGCTAAAAGGTGTAAAAGAATCACATAATAATCTATTTTTATTTAAAACACTCATTTCATCCTTTAGTGTGAAACGTTATCTACAATAATGGGAATTATGTACCTCGACAAAGTCTCCTTCAACATCCGCCCAAATATTCAACTATGGGATGTTCATCAGCCAATTCGGATACCATCTGATGCAATATAGTACGTGAACCACTTTGTTGTCATAATGTATCGGTTAACAAAATACAATTGTGTACAAATAAGTCATTCTACTTATAATAAATTGCAGGGACAACTTGGCAACATGGGTAATGCATTGGATGATGATGGAAGATGATCTCAATTTTAATATCACCCATAGGTTAACACACCAATAATTTGGTTCCTAATTTATTCCATATTGGCATATTGCCCTTAATGTAACATGATCTCAAAATGCATTTTTTTTTTCACAGATTGATCCTAAGCTATTGCGTATAAAGATTCTCATGCAGTTGCTTATGGGAGAACACAACGACAGAAAAAAAACAATTGATGGCCGATGCAAATACCTACTGGAACCAGCTTGACACTCCATCCACAGTCACAACATAATGTTTACAAATGATTTAACTTTTTTGATTTCATTTCTGTGACTTAGTTTTACATAATAGTGGCGGTGGTGTTGGACTAAATTTTCACTGCTTGTCCAACTTACATCTGTTGGACCTTTTGGGATCTTTTGGTTCATGAAAGTGGGACAGCTGGTTGCTTACTTTTCATGATAATTATAACTATGCCTTTAGTTGACTTTAATCTTTAATGTTCATCAGTATTTATCAAATTTTGCTAAATGTTTTTAAATGGCTATTAACATAATTATGGACGCAAATTAATAACCAAAGCAAATTAATAAGTCATTGTGATGGCAAATATTTAGTGTTCAAGTGTTGTTCCAAAACATAGCTTATACATAATATTAACCATCTACATATTAACATATTAACATACTCAAAAATAAAATGTTACAAAAAAAGAGAATAATTTGGCAGACTTAATAGATATTCAACCCATAATCAAGTACATCATTGGTTGTTGAATCAGGGAATTCAATGATGAAATCCAAGTTTGGTATCAATTCATTAGCATTTCAAAATTATTTCCAGCCTGCGCCAATCCTTGCACTCTTGCACTAGTGGTTGTACACAAAACATTACTCTATACTTCTTTCAAAACAGAGATGTGTGAAGCCAACCTCCTTTAGGAAGTAATACATACTACTTCAGAGGTCCTGCAACAAACTTACCACAACAATGCAGTTGACCTTACACTCATTTAGATGTAGGCGAAAAACAACTTAGTTTGGGTTGCTCTTGTAGACAAATCGACATTCTGGAAATTCCTTGGGTAGACAAAGCTTCTAAAGATAGTCAGTCAGTAGGAATGTTGACTGTCCATAATGGGATAATGTGATGTCATCATTACCATTGACACCATAGTGGTCTTTGATGGCTGTCCATCCCTCGACAATTATTGGGTTTCGCAAACATTTGTTATATTTCAAAACATGCATTTTCCCATGGCAATCCAAGGCATGCCATATCTCGTCCATCTCACTTTTGAACCCATTAATTGATGTGAATCACTGGTTCTCCAGTGTAGGCCAAATCTAATGAAGTCATTACCAAACATTATGTGTTGTTTTTGTAGCCAGTCAATATTTGCAGGCAAATAAACGACCGTATTACACAATGGTAAGTAGAAATAGCATACCTCTTATTAGAATCATCAATTAATATGGTCCACGACGACACCAAAACAAGTGTACAATTCATATGGCCCATTTTCTTAAAAGGCAGCAAACATTTTAAAACAATTATAGGAAATTGTTTTCATTGTACTTACAAAACACAAATAATGACTTTCTTACATAAATATGTTCCAATACAAAACTTGCCTCAACATAATTGTTTCTCAGGACACACTTCCAAGTGTTGCATTAAAATTCCTTACAAATCATCAATGTCATCTACACATCTACAACATACCTTGTAATTATGACAACAATCATGAAATCTCAATAGAATGTCACTAGCACAACTTTCGCTTGTAACACCAAAGGCTCGGTCATGCCCAAGTCCAACACCTCCATTTCCACTGAAAAAGCCCCATTCCAAATGCGATTGCACTATCAAATGCCACCTATTTCCACATAAGAGTCATATGTGTGAGGTTAAATATATGTCTATTTCTCTCTTCAATTTCTCTCTTTCATTATCTATATGAATTTCAATTTCTTTCTTTCTTTACCTCTACATATATCAAAATAAGTAAAACTTCCAAAAACTATTAAGTATGCAATAAATTTTTGAATTTAAAACCCACGTCTACATTACCTTAACAAAGCTTAATTAATTTAACGAGTTATTAGCTCAAGGACTAAAATGCTTCAAGCAAAAAAAATAATTAAATTCAATAGAATCCTGTTGGTGGCCTTCACCCACAAAAGTCATAGATCAAAAGTCAACTATATATTCCTACAACAAATTTCATCCATCAACTACAATTCAAAATTGGTCCACAAAGATGATGCCAATCACTCCATCCTCATATTAATAATACTATGCTTAAAAAAGAATTCGAAATGTACTAACAACAACTATTGACACACATATGTTAGCTCCCTTGGATTCCATATATGTTTGCAGTAGTACAGAGAGTAAAAGACACTGAATTGATGCAAAACAACAATACTCTTTATCTATAACAAAAAAAATGTAACATGACAGTCAAACATGAATGGTAGGCATGGCAACGTGACCCGAACCCGCGGGTACCTGTACGAACCTGTCCCGATTTTAATGGGGAAAAATCGTATTTATCGGGTTCGGGTTTTCCCCACAACGTACATTCGGGGATGGGGGCAGGTTTGGTATTGATGTTACCCGCCCCGTCCCCGCCCCCGCCCCGACATTATAAATTACAAAACTATCCTTATATATATTTAAAATAAAAAATTCAGAAATCAAAATTCAGAAACCTTAAGTCTCACAATCTGTCCCTTCCGCTCTCACTTCTCACCCTCACGGTCTCACCCTCACAGTTTCACTTCTCCCTCTCCGTCACAGCTCACCACCGCCGACACCATGCTATTGCTTTGCCGTGACCCTATGCAGTCATGAACGCTCACTCTCCATCTTCCCTCACCGTAAACACCTTTATCTCCCAATGATGAAAGCTTTTTCGTTTTGGTTTTCTGATTTGAAGCCAACTCTGTTTCTGTTTTGATTTTTTGTTTGCCTAGGTGTTGTTGTGACTGAAAGTGAACGATTGCTGCTCTTTTTTGGACCTTTTGGTGTTGTCATTGAAAGAATTGGTAGCTGAGAAGTAAGCATTTAAAAGGTAACTTCTTCATCACATTGTTTTTGGACCTTGGCTGTGGTTTCGTTGAGTTTTGTTTTCCAGTAGTTTCTGAATTTTGAAATTTTATTTTAGTATAATACTTTTTTTTTGGAATCTGTATTTTGATACTTTTCAGTTTTCACCCATGGGGTTTTGTTTTGAACATAAGTTCCTTGTATTCTTAAGCAATTACATTAGGATATATATATATATATATATATGTATATATATATATATATATATATATATGATTGAGTGCATATCATGGATTCTTTCTTGTGTTCGATTATGGAGTATAACAACATTCTAGGGTACAACAGGAGTGTGAATTATGAAATGGATATAGTGATATTGAGAGGCTGACTTCTATACAATTTATTTGGTTTTATATTCACTTATTCAGAATTTGTAAGTTCAAACGTCTTTTGACACCTTTATAACAAGAAAAAGAAAGAAAACCTTTTGTTTCAAAATAAACCTGTAGTTTCCAGGAGTGCTTCACGGTTCTCATATGTAATTTGTATACCGGTGCTTCTAGAATTATGTTAAAATTTACCTTCAAATTGAATTTAGGACTGTTATGATGCTCTAAAAGAATATTCGATATAGAATTATGTTAGAATTATTTTCTTAGCAAGTTAGTTGCCTTGTGTGTAATTCCTAATTGGGTTATGAACCCACTGATAGCATGACGAGTTATGGTTGGTCACTTTCAATTTAGTTGCCTTGTGTGTAATTCAATGCATTCTCATGTAACTATTCGGGGTCAATTGTGCTTTAGTTGGGTATGTATTCAGGTGGAAGGGGTTTAGTGCTCCAATAGACTGAAATTGGCGTGAGTGTTTTCTACCATACAATGTTCAACAACACTTCTTTGACCTCAGCCATCACTGTATTTGAGTTCCTCATCCTTGTTTAGGTTCTCATGCTCCTTAACCTCAAACTCCACCCTTCTAAGGATCTATTATCTGTCTCAGGTGCTTTGTACTTTCAACACCATCATTGTTAGGCCAAATTGTAGAGCATTGTAATGCCTTATTGTTCATACTTAATTCACTAATAAGTTTCCAGAGAAGGCATTGCTTTTCTCATTATCACTTATTAAATTTATTATTTTTCTCTTTGATTCTTTCTTATCCTTTGTATCTCTTATGGTGTATATTCCATGTGGAATGAGAAAAATACATTTTATTTGCTTGTTACCGGTGTTGACGTAATGGAACAGAATTAGAATATCTAATGATTATCATTGTAAAAGTGAAAATCCTAAAGCCATAATTATTTTATTTGCATTGAGACAAAAGTAATAGATAAATGCAATACTTTAAAGTTATTAATTAAGTACTGGTACTTTAAGATTGTAGCTACTTATGTAATACGTAACTTCTACTTATATCTTTTAATTTAATTTTCTTTTTCAATTTTGATCTATAATACAAATATTATATTGGTTAATTTTCTTTTAATTTAATTTTCTACTTTCTTTAATTAAACAGGTAAAAAAAATTAGCAAATATCCTTATCATATTGGTTAAGAAATTAAAATGATTTTTTTTATTAGAATATATAAAATTGTGTTGTTTATAATTTTTTTTGCATTCTCTAATAATTTCTGCAATAAATATATATTGTTTTATGTGTGTTACATATTATTTATGGTCAATAGAAAATGTCACATTATTTTTTATTTTTTTAATCAATTAGCGGGGGCGGGGCGGGGAAAACCCGATCCCTAGCGGGGACGGGGATGGGTCTGGGTTTTAAAACCCGACGGTGAATGGGGGCGGGGACGAGGAGGGGGTTTAATGACGGAGGCGGGAATGGGGAACACAATACCCGCCCCCGCCCCGTCCCGTTGCCATGCCTAATGAATGGTAACAACATTACTCACTTACAGATTAAACAAAACAGCCCCAACCATAATAATATGCCTACTGCCTATCACGATTCCTCTAACAAAACGAATATGGTCGACAACTTCACTATAATAACAACCAATGCAGGGACAAAAACCCGTTTACCCCAGTCGAAGACGCATATATTACTATCCAAATATAAACCATATTCAAATCACTCATTTTCAATATCCCCAAATCACTTGCAAACAATTACCAATATCGTGCTAACTAAAATTAAACGTTCTACATAATAATCACAAAACCAACACTTCAAAACATATTAAAACAATTGTCAATTTACTTAACTAATGTCTTTAGCAACAAATAAAACCCAACTCACCTCTTTCACTTTCGCATTAACCGATTGGTACCATAAACACAATGTCACAGTCAAGAATCACCACCACAGTCTCCACCTATGCCATCGTCGGCACCAGCTGACTTACCCAGTTGTCAAACAACACCAAACCTCTTCCAAAATCCAACTACTTTGGATGCATTCCAAATCACAGAGGTACCCAACAGTTAACGGACCAAACACTTCGGAGTAGGGTGGTTCCACCACAAATAACTGGATCTCGGATTCTCATCTATGTTAATCGTCACCACACCAGATCCATCACCACAACAACTGAACCGCATCACCGGAATAAACCCAGCAACCCATTCAAAGCTTCTTTCTTCCTGTCGAAATTTTCTTTTTCTTTTTCTCGTACGAAATTTTAACTTTATTTATAAATCAAAAATACATTTTTTAAAAAATAACCGTCTCAGTCGATAAATGGTAATTAATCTTGACTGCCTATTATTTTATTACTATATCCTGTGGTGTGAGAGATTGGTTCATCGGTGCATACCAAAAATGGGAATTCACATTAGACTTGGCCAAAAGTTACATATCTTCTCTTAACTTTTAATTTAACTTAATTTAAAAGTAACAATAATTTCGATTTAAGATAACTACACAAATAACAAAAATCAAGTTAAATACCTTAAACATCGGTTTGAAGATCTTGTATTTTTTGTTATCTTCAGGATGGTGTGCCACAAGTTCCCTACTATATACGTTTCATGATTTGTCAAATAAAAAGACTTGATTTTTATCACTCATGTGATCAACGGAACAGTCAAAGTCTTGCAACTTGCGACAAAGAAGTCTATCTAAATCCAATTACTAACTGATGAATACGATGGGAGAAAGGGTCCAATTACACATTGAAACTTACTCTTGTGATCGCTTTCCAATTATATTATGTATAAACTGATATCACTTTGTAAAAGTTTAACCCCTTCCTCTAGATTACATACACCTGAACTTCTTAACAATATTATTTATTGAGGAGAACATTGTATGACCATTAAGATATAAAAAGTTATTTCTTTTAATTTTAGGGCATATTTTTTAAATTATATATTGGTAAAAAAAAAGCTGAGTAAAATATGGTTTGAGTACCTGAAAGTGTATAACATTATTACATTTGTCCTTGAAAGTAAAGAAGAATTTAAAAAAAGTCTCTTAATGTGAATCCGTCAATCACTCCAATACAAAATTTTATAAGTTGTTTGTTTTCACATATGTTAAAGACTAAAATTACAAAAAGTAAGTTAAATTTTGAATCTTACATTTTAGAGATTATTCTGAATTTTCTTATTTATAGAAACTAATGTGACAATGTTTTAGAAAATGATGTTTTATTTAAAGATGAAGATAATTATACATGATATGACACATGTATTTTTTTTTAATATTCAAACAATGGAATTGATTTAAAATTATTGAATTATGTAAAAGCTGAACCCAATATCAAATAATTTTGAAAAAAAATGATTATGCATTGAAACTGTTAAAAGTTTTATAATGTTAATATATAATCATTAAACTCATAATTCTGTCATAATATTTATTTATTTTCCATGATATTTATTTAAAGTAAAAAAAATATATATCGGTGACTTGACTATATTTCTTTATTCATATATAATAGATTTTTTTTCTCAATCTTTTTTTTGGAAAGTTTCTCAATCTTATTTTCTTTACCAATTTAACAAGAAAATGACTGGGTGGCTACCATACTTGGGAAGGTAGACTGGTAAGATGATGACAAGGTTTCTTCATACATTTTTTTATTTACAAATTTTAAATAATATTAATAGTTAGTTTTTCTATCAGCATAAGGAATCGAATTTATGACCTTTTCCTCCTTATTTTTATTTTAACCACTTAACCAAACCTTTATCTATTGTTCCTTCATAATGGTTTACACGAACGAAAAAAAGTTCGGTCAGGCCAGTCTTGAATATTTTATTTGATTCAAATACATGAGTTGTGGCCTTAAACCTACGTTAACGAAATAAAAAGATGCAGAAATCTAGACGCGCATCCTAATATGCGTAAAATGTTTGCAACTTTACATGTTAAAAGTTAAGTCATGACGCTCCCCACGTACGTCAAATTGTATAGGCCTTTTGTGATGTCTTATTATATATGTGTGTGCGCTTCCTCAAACACTGAAAAACCAATTCATTTGCTTTAAGTTCAATTTTTCCCTAGTGAGATACCAAAATGAGATTTCATGGTTTCTTCTTGTTTTCCATTTTGATACCATACATCAGTTTTGGGACAAGTAGTCATGAATCTCAAAACCTTACAAGTAGTAGTCCCAATGATTTGGAAGCATTGATTGGATTTTCTAGCTGCTTAGAATCAGCTATCCCGGATTGGAATAGCTATACCTCCCCTGATTACTGCACTTGGTCTGGTGTCACATGTGTCGGCACAAGGGTGGTTCGCTTGGAACTTGGAAGCACAAGACTTATGGGAAAAATCTGCGAATCCTTAGCAGGTTTGGATCAACTTAGAGTCCTGAACCTTTCAGATAATTTATTCACTGGCTCTCTTCCTAACACTTTGTTTCATCTTCAAAACTTGGAGGTGATGGATCTTAGCAATAATCATTTTGAAGGTCCTATAAATACAGCTATCTGCTCCTCTTTACCTTGGCTCCGAGTTATTAAACTATCTGGTAACTTGTTTTCTGGTAAGATTCCTGGAAATTTGGGTAATTGTTCCTCTCTGCAGCATCTATCCATCAATAAAAATAATTTGTCAGGAAGCCTTCCAAGGAGTATCTTTCAACTGCAATATTTGAGTGTACTACTCCTACAGGAAAATAAGCTATATGGGCAGCTGAGTAAGGGACTTGGTAAGCTTTCAAATCTAGTGGAATTTGATATCTCCAACAATGAATTTTCTGGAATTCTTCCTAATATCTTTGGGAGCCTCACAGGGCTTAAGTTTTTCTGTGCTGAGGCAAATAGATTCACTGGTCAGTTGCCTGCATCTCTGTTGAATTCTCCTTCTCTTGAAATTCTTAATCTGAGAGACAATTCTTTGGGTGGCTCAGTTAATTTGAATTGTTCTGCAATGAAAAATCTAACCACCATTGTTCTTGGTTATAATCAATTCCATTGTCCAGTCCTCGTTAGTCTATCAAATTGCTTGAGATTGGAAGGAATTGGTCTTGGTTCTGACCATTTACATTGTGGGGAGATTCCTGTTAATTTCAAGAAACTTCAGTCCCTAACCCAACTCTCACTTTCATACACCGGACTACATAATTTGTCATCAACACTTGAGGTTTTAAGTCACTGTAGGAACTTAATTACGCTAGTCCTTCCATGGAACTTCCATAATGAAGAAATGCCACAACCACAGGGTCAAAATATAGATTTCAGTAATCTCAAGGTTCTTGTCTTAGCCAACAGTCAGATAAAAGGTTCATTTCCAAAATGGTTAAGTGGATGCAAGATGCTGCAGATGCTGGATCTGTCGGGGAATCACCTCACTGGAAGCATTCCTTCATGGATTGGCAACTTGAACAATCTCTATTACATGAACTTGTCAAATAACTCTTTCACTGGAAAAATACCACAGAGCCTGACCATGGTGTTGAGCCTCCAGCTCAGGAATTTATCACTAGAACAAAGCACGTTTGCCTTTCCCTTTAAAATGGTTGGGAATGTAAATATCTACAAAAGAGTTTCAAGTTATCGACCATCTTTAGTGCTCAGTTACAACAAACTTGAAGGACCAATGTGGCCGGGTTTTGGTAACCTGAAAAGCCTACATGTTATGGACCTAAAACACAATAGCCTCTCAGGACCAATTCCTTGGCAACTATCAGGCATGGTAATGATGGAGATTTTAGATTTGTCTCACAACAAACTATCGGGAGAAATACCACAATCGTTAATTGATTTGAGTTTTTTATCCTCATTTGATGTGTCTTATAATCAGTTGCATGGGGAAATCCCAGAAAAGGGACAGTTTGATACCTTTCCACCTACAAGCTTTCAAGGAAACATGGATCTCTACTACAGTCATGACACTTCAATCTTTATTCTTTCTCCGCCAGATGAGACGTGTGCTTGGCCTCATCACCAGAAGCTGGAGATCATTGGTTTTCCATTTTGGTTTGGTGGTGTTGCTGGTTTTCTTATAACCATCGCCATGTGTTTCACTTCTGGATGGCTGTTTTCATAGTCTCAATGGATATGAATGCATGACCCTGCCAAGTATCAATCTAGAGGCGCTAAGAACTGTGAAGGAGTGCAACATTAGAAAGACATGTAACAAAGCGATGTATTACTGAGTTTATTTAGATCAGTTAAAATTTTCATTTATAGCATGTGGTTAAAAGTTCAATTGTATAGCAATATCTCATAAACTACCTTTCTCTCCTTCTGTAACCACGTATATTTCACGTATTCCATCTTCTAACGGTATTAAATGTTAAATTCATTTTATGGATGCTTATTAGAAAACGCATGGAGAGTTATTTATATACCCTAACAGATAACTAACTTAACCATTTACAATCTAATAACTTAGTTGCTTTAAAATTATACTAGTCCACTGGAAAAATATGCATTGCTTTGTATCAAAATATAAGAACAATATATGGCACCACCTTTTTTCTTGCCTATTTGCAATCGATTAACAATTTTCTCGAACAGAACATTGCATAAGTTTATTGGTCATAAGTCGTTTCACTAGCATGTTAGGGATTTTTAATTTTTAGGATCAGAACTATTGGAGTATAATTAATTTGTCTCAGATCACCACCATTGTTCAAAACATCTAGCACCAGATTAAGCACATTTACCTACTAGATGCCAATTTTGTTTTTAAGAAGAGAGAGCAAGCGTAGCATCATCAATACCTGGAGCATTGGTAGGGTGCAACTGGTTAAGAGTCTCCTTCAGTGAAATGATGGGGTAGCCAATTCAAGTGATCTGATTAATTCTCTTTCCCACACAAGCCATAATAACTTCTTCTATATTAGTTGGAGTCGGAGAGGAAGTAAATAGGTCATGTTAGGTGTTGCCATCATCATCTTGGATTCTTTCAATGACATTAACATGTTTTCTTTGAGAGAGCCAATTAACTCTAGACCTCTGACTCCACTGATCTCTTTTCTAAAGAGAAGCTTGTTCAGCTTCATTCTGGTCTTCTTCAATTTTGAAATCACTTCATGGTTTTTGGAAATCATCCAATCCAACTTCTTATTAATATATTTCATTCTTTTGGATAAATCACCGAAAATGTTTTTGCCCCTAGACTCCTAATTCTGGTCAATTATAGCAAGTTTTGCTTGGATGCTTGCCATGACATCACTATATTTCCTTCAATCTCTTCACTAGCCTCCTCTACCTGGAGCCACAGTTTTTTGAACTTTGAAAGCTTTTATTTCTTTCTTCTAGTATTTGAAGCTTTTGTAAGAATATAAGTATCAACTATGGTCCGAAGTGTAGTGTGTGTAAGGTTTGTCACTAAGACCCACTGCCATCTGCTCCTCCAACCCTCATTAGATAGTGCATGGTCAAGTCTGCCCTACTGAATTTGAAAATCATATTTCATTAGACTAATCTTACCTGTATACATAGAACCCAAATCACAATCACTCAATGTCGCAATAAACTTTTGAACTTGAAGCAAGTCCACTGCGATTCCACCGATCATATCCTCACACATATTTTATACATTTTTTTCTTCCTTTGTAATCTATGCATATAATGTCATCTCACAAATCTGTTACATTTGAGGTAGACTTAATTTTAGAAATGAAGAAGTTAAGAAAAAATATCAGGTAGAATTTGAGGTGGACTTTAACAATGAAGATTAAATGAAGCAATTATAATTAAGAGACTAAAATTATACAGATTAAAATATGAGAATGAAAAATACAACTATTTATTTTTAAATCCTATTTCCTTTATACCAATCTAACAAGAAAACAACTACGTGCATATACTTGAAAGCTAGACACGTATGTTGATGAAAAGGTTACACAAAATGTTTTTAACTTCAGTGTGGGGTACATTTGTCCTCAATTACCTTTCATGTTTTGTAAAACTAGAGAGAGCTCAGGTTTGATTTTTCTCACTAACAAGGTCAACTGAACACTCAAAGTCTTGCAACTTGGGAGTATAGTTGAAGTCACGCGATGTTCAACTAATTGTTGTGTTGTTCTATCTGTGTGTGCTCTTTCTCTTAGACCGAAATACCAGATCATTTGTTCTTAAGATAAGCCACTGACATGTGATTCTCAACCCTATATTGCTGATCCTCTATTTTCATTTTTTTTCCAGTTGGGTACCAAATGGGATTTCATAGTTTCTTCTTGTCTGCCATTTTGATACCATATATCAGTTTTGGGACTAGTACTCTTGAATTGCAGAACTTTATAAGTAGTCCTAATGATTTGAAAGCCTTGACTGGATTCTCTAGCTGCTTAGAATCAGCTATTCCAGACTGGAACAGCTCCACATCCCCTGATTACTGCACTTGGTCTGGTGTCACATGTGTAGGCACAAGGGTGGTTCGCTTGGAACTAGGAAGCAAAAGACTTAATAGGAAAATCTGTGAATCCTTAGCCGGTTTGGATCAACTAAGAATCTTGAACCTTTCTCATAATTTCTTCACTGGCTCTCTTCCAGACAATTTGTTTCATCTTCAAAACTCGGAGTCATGGACTTCAGCAATAATCATTTTGAAGGTCCTATAAATACAGCTATCTGTTCCTCTTTACCTCGGCTCCGGGTATTTAAACTATCTAATAACTTCTTTTCTGGTGAGATTCCAGGAAATTTGGGTAATTGTTCCTCTCTGAAGCATCTGTCCATTAATGGAAATGATTTGTCAGGAAGCCTTCCAGAAAGCATCTTTTTGCTACAAAATTTGAATGAACTATACATGTAATGGGCCACTGAATGAGGGAGTTGGTAAGCTTTCAAACCTAGTGGAATTTGACATCTCCAGTAATGAATTTTCTGGAATTCTTCCTAACATCTTTGGAAGCCTAACAAGGATTAAGTTTTTCTCTGCTGAGTCAAATAACTTGCTACATTATTTAAATCTTGTTGCAACAAACATTTGAAAACATGGAAGTAATCATCTAATTTGTTTTCTAGATTACATATTAGTACGAGGAAGATGCATGCTCATTGACATGAAACAATTAATGAAATTACTGTTGGAGTTTTTGTTTAAACTCCATGGTTTATGAATAAGAGACGGTTAACAATTCAAAATAATAACTACTCCTAACCGCTCTTGGGAAAGGTTAGAAAAATAACTACTCCCAACCGCTCCAATAACCAACGATTACGATGGTTCATCGCCAAGAGTCGTGATGATTTACCGACAACTCTTCAACAGGGTTGTTTGTTGTCTATAAATAGACGCAGAGACACTCAGAAAATAAAAAGTAGGAAAACTGATAGAGTTTTGATAGTTAATCTTTTCTGATAGTCTCGCTTAGAGACTAGTGCATTTCCATATGGTTCCTCAAGCATTAGCTTTGTTCGTTTGGGCTGTTGATTTGAAGTGCCATCAATCTTCAGACGTTGATCTGTTCTATCCTGGGAGACAATTGTTCATCAACCTTTGGCATCAATTGGAGGGAACAAATTGTCTTAAGGAGACAACATTGTTGGGCTCGGATCCTTTTATCTCTTTGCATCTGTTTCTGATTCATACTTATCATACAGGTTCTGTTTAAATTGTTTTTGTACAGTTGTAGTAAATTATATTGTTCCTCTTGACTACTCAGATTCTGACCCTTGTGCAATTGGATATATTCCAATTCTAAATTAACCAATAGTTCCAACAATCTTAAGACAATTTGATTAAATCTGGGTTCAGTATATTCTATATTTTTGTATTATATACTGTTGTCTACTCTCTGTACTTTTGAACGATTAATCTGTGTGATTAATCAGTGTTTCTGTTTGTGATATATGTGATATGAAAACTATACCATCTAGGGGTAGTAAGAAATATTTTATTTCTTTTATTGATGATTGCAGTAGATATTGTTATGTTTATTTACTTAATAGTAAGGATGAAACACTTGTTGCTTTTAGACAATATAAAAATGAAGTTGAAAATCAACTTAACAAGAAAATTAAGTCTATAAGGAGCAATCATGGGGGAGAATATGATGGCCCTTTCGAGGAATTCTGTATAGAATCTGGGGTTATACATCAGACAGCTGCTCCTTATGCACCGCAATCAAATGAGATTACAGAAAGGAAAAATCGGACATTAAAAGAAATGATAAACGCTATGTTAATCACGTCCGGTTTACCACAGAACTTGTGGGGGGAAGCCATTTTGACGGCAAACTATATTATTACTAGAGTTCCTCACAAGAAGACAAAGAGCATACCATACGAAGTATGGAAAGGAAAGCAACCTTCCTTGAAATACTTGAAAGTGTGGGGGTGCTTGGCTAAGGTCGCGGTTCCGAAACCCAAAAGGTTGAAGATCAGACCTAAAACTGTGGATTGTGTATTCATTGGTAATGCACTTAATAGTAGTGCTAGTTGATTCTTGGTTTATAAATCCGATGTCTTAGATATACATGTTAATACGATTATTGAATCAAGGGACGCTAGGTTCTTTGAGGATATATTTCCGTATAAAAAAGTATATGAACCAAGTGGCAATGACAATGATAATGTTGTGAGACCTCAAGAGACTACAACTAGTGTTAATCTTGTAGAGGAAGAACCTAGATGTAGTAAAAGGCAAAGGACTACCACATCCTTTGGACCTGATTTTCTAACATATTTGTTAGAAAATGAGCCTCAGACGTATAAAGAAGCTGTAACGTCCCCAGAGGCACCATTCCGGGAAGAGGCTATCAATAGTGAAATTGAATCCATCCTGTCAAATCACACATGGGAATTGGCAGACCTTCCTCTCGGCACTAAGCCTCTAGGAAGTAAGTGGGTCTTCAAAAGGAAGATGAAGGAAGATGGCACTATTGATAAATATAAAGCTAGGCTAGTAGTCAAAGGCTATAAGCAACGCGAAGGTCTCGACTACTTCGATACCTATTCACCTGATACAAGGATTACATCCATTAGGATGTTAGTCGCGCTAGTAGCGTTGTATGGGTTAGAACTACATCAAATGGATGTTAAGACAACTTTCTTAAATGGAGACCTAGAAGAAGAGATCTATTTAGAACAACCTGAAGGGTTTTCTGTTCCAGGACAAGAACGGAAAGTGTGTCGCTTAATTAAATCCTTTTACGGGTTAAAGCAAGCTCCAAAACAATGGCATGCAAAGTTTGATAAAGTTATGTTATCGAACGGTTTTAGTATTAATGAATGTGACAAGTGTGTCTACATTCAAAATACTGATAAAGGGTTTGCCATAGTTTGTCTTTATGTAGACGACATGTTGATAATAGGTAGTAATAATCAAATGATTAAATCTACTAAGCAATTGCTTGCCAGCAAATTTGACATGAAAGATTTGGGAAGAGCAGATGTTATTTTGGGTATCAAAATCCATAGAACATCAAGAGGTTTGGCTCTATCACAGGCTCACTATATTGCTAAAATTCTTGAAAAATTCAAGAGTTTAAATATAACTCTCGTGAATAATCCTATAGACTCTACTCTTCGACTATCGAAGAATACTGGCAAAGCTATAGCACAAAAGGAATATGCTCAAGTATTAGGCAGTCTTATGTATGTTATGAATTGCACTAGACCTGATATTGCTTATGCAGTGAGCATGTTGAGTCGCTTTACGAGTAATCCAAAAGTGTATCATTGGAAAGCTATGGTAAGAGTTTTAGGATACCTAAAGCACACTCAAAATTTTGGTTTGCATTATGAATAGTACCCTGCAGTTATTGAAGGATATTGTGATGCAAATTGGATCACCGGTTCTAATGATACTAAATCTACAAGCGGATATGTGTTCACCCTTGGTGGGGGTGTTGTATCTTGGAAATCGTCCAAGCAGACTTGCATTGCAAGATCTACTATGGAAGCAGAATTTATCGCTTTAGATAAAGTCGGTGAGGAAGCAGAATGGCTTCGTAATTTTGTTGAAGATGTTCCCAGTTGGCCAAAACCAGTACCAGTTGTAGGCATACATTGTGATAGCCAAGCTGCCATTGGTAGGGCTAAGAACATCATGTATAACGACAAGTCTAGACATATACGTCGTAGACATGATACCTTTAGACAACTACTCTCGAATGAAATCATCTCAATAGACTATGTGAGGTCTAAAGAGAACATAGCGGATCCATTAAATAAAGGGATTCCTAGAGAGTTAGTTGAAAATTTGTCGAAAGGAATGAGTTTAAGGCCTATCAATTGTTGATCATCGCGGTAACTCTACCTTGATGAGTGGAGATCCCACGAACTAGGTTCAAAGAGACAACTAAGTCATGATCGACTGTTAAACACTGTGGAGTTTTTAAACTCATACTCATTCCTATGACAATACAGT
>PYAF01004486.1:386592-398719 GCA_007407185.1 Glycine tomentella
TAGAACCAGGAAGGTGTCCACCGCCAAAATGGACACAACAATGAGGACGAGCAATGCTAGAGAAACAATTGTGTGTCTCCTATTGTCTCGGTATACACCATAAAGGTCGACGATTCAAGGCATCACGACCACTGATTGACCTAGTATACCCGATAGGTTTACACTAGAGAAGGTTCAAAGGTAACCCCTACCTATCTTGATGCAATTGTTTCTCGCCGAGGAATCACACTTGCATACATATTCATATGCATTTAGTCATGTTGAATTGATCTCTTATTCATGTGGGGGATTGTTGGAGTTTTTGTTTAAACTCCATGGGTTATGAATAAGAGACGGTTAACAATTCAAAATAATAACTACTCCTAACCGCTCTTGGGAAAGGTTAGAAAAATAACTACTCCCAACCGCTCCAATAACCATCGGTTACGATGGTTCATCGCCAAGAGTCGCAATGGTTTATCGACAACTCTTCAACAGGGTTGTTTGTTGTCTATAAATAGACAAAGAGACACTTAGAAAATAAAAAGTAGGAAAACTGATAGAGTTTTGATAGTTAATCTTTTCTGATAGTCTCGCTTAGAGACTAGTGCATTTCCATATCACATAACTCTGTGGTTCCTCAAGCATTAGCTTTGTTCGTTTGGGTTGTTGATTTGAAGTGCCATCAATCTTCAGACGTTGATCCGTTCTATCCTGGGAGACAATTTTTCATCAACCTTTGACATCAATTAGAGTGAACAAATTGTCTTAAGGAGACAACATTGTTGGGCTCGGATCCTTTCATCTCTTTGAATCTGTTTCTGATTCATACTTATCATACAGGTTCTGTTTAAATTGTTTTTGTACAGTTGTAGTAAATTATATTGTTCCTCTTGACTACTCAGATTCTGACCCTTGTGCAATTGGATATATTCCAATTCTAAATTAACCAATAATTCCAACAATTACCTCATCTTGACCAAGAAGCACTACTTGCAAAATAAAAGGAGGGATTGCGGCAAGCCAGAAATTCGGTTTGAGGGGGCCAAGAAAAAAATATAATTTAATAAGTTTAAATTTTTGAATGCATAACAAAAAAAACTTCAATTAATATATTATGTATTTCTAACATTTTTTTCATAAATAAAATAAATATAACTATATCAAGTGCAAAAATAATACTATCTTTAATTCTTTATATAAGAAACAACAGTAGATAAATTTCTCTTGGTTCTAATTATAGTTACATAGATTCATTTTCAAATGTATTAATTATATATAATATTTTTTATACCCTTAATATATGATGAAATTTATTAATGAGACACTCAATCATTTCACAACTAGATAGATTTATTGACCTATTATTTTTAAGTCACTCATTAGTGAAAAAAGTTATTCCTTGAATTACGAATAATGTTATTAAATATAATCATTGCTTAAATTCTATGACATTATTAATTAAAATTAACTAAATTATTTTTATTGATTTTCGTAAATTAGTTATATGAGAAAATAAATAAATTAGATATGTTTAAAATAATTTTGGGTCATTATATGTGGACATCTCAATATCATAAATACTCCACTAAAACTATGCTCTCTTTAATTACCTTTCTTTCTATCACATTATCTTACTCATCATAAATAAATTTTTTTATTATTATATTGAAGATCGGAAGAAGTATTATCTAATATCTAAGTATCAAGTTAAGATGAATTTATTAACGTGTTAGTGTATTAGTTTTTAATCAAAGTCAAGAGATGTGCTAAGGACCGTAATCCCAACTTGGTTGACAGTGCAACCTTCAACAATCATATATATGCAACACACTCCAACATATTAAAACCAAAAAGAAAATAAAGATCATGCAGAGGCATAAAGCAAGATTCATGTACAATCATTTGAACCTAAAAGAAGGAAATTAAATAATATATATTCCTGAAGCAATAAAAAGAAGAGGAAGAAAATCCCACCAAACTAGGCCTTGTTTGCTACTACCATTTGAGGCAAGCATTGTTGCCCTCGCGATAAATATGAGAGTATCTAAAAGACATAGTGTGGGTAAATTCTATACAATTAAGCCATCTATTTAAGTTTCCAAGGAACCAAGTTGGGTGATGTGAAAGCTTTAATAATAAGTATGAAGTCACGTTCAATCCAAAGCTTCCTCCACCCTCTCACGAAAGAAGTCTCAATAATGATCATAACTCTAACCACTCAGCATAGAGAGCATAAGAATTACCAAAGTTGATTAAGTTATCATGTCAATATTTTCATTAAATATTGAGTGTTACGTTAAAGGATGAATTAATTTTACATATTTAAAATAGTGAGAACAAAATAAAAAAGAGAAAAAAAGATTGACTATGTATGATAATGTAATTTTACATTGTTTATTCGATCATAAACTATGATATACGATAAGTTTATTGACTTGTATAATAACTATCTTTAAAATCATACTAATGATGATGATGTGGGATTGAAAAATAAAATTGTTTTACATTGTCACTACTGACAAAAGAACCTGAATAATACAATTTTAATAAAAAAATTACTAATCTGGGACTGTTTGCAAGCAAATTACCAATCTGTGGCAGTAGGTCACACCTAGAATTGGGTATGACTGGTCACGCCCAGATTCAGGCGTGACCAGAGGGGCAGTCATGCCTAAATCTGGGTGTGACTTACTGCCCCATAAGCTGCCCTTTTTTACTTTTCACCGCTTTTACTGTTGCGCCTTCTCTCTAAAAGTTTCCGAAGCACACCTCTGTTAGCTTTTGAGTGATTTATCTCTGCACCGAAACTCTGCCAACAAGTAAGTTAATTTATTAATTATGAGTATTATTTAATATATTATTTTGTTGATTTTTAAATTTGTTAGAGCCATATTATTTATTTAGTTTTGTAGATAACTGTTAGGTATTAGGTTATAGGATTTAGTTTAGTTTAGGGTTTAGTTGTTAATTACAATAATTTTAATAAATTTACTTAGTTCAATTTAGGGTTGAAGGGTTATGGATTAGGGTTTACGAATTAGGGTTTAGTTTAAGGGTTATGATTTGGGTTTAGGGTTAAGTTGTATAATTAAAATTGTTGTACTGAATTTACTTAGTGTTTAGGGTTTACTTAGGGTTTAGTGTTTAGTGTTTGAGATTTAGTGTTTAGGATTGAGTTTTTAAATTAAAATTATTAGGGAATAGGGTTTTATGTTTAGGGTTTAGTTTATGGTTAGAATTTTAGGGTTTGGAATTTATGGATTTTAGGATTTAGTTTACGGTTTAGTGTAGGGTTTAGGAGTTTAGGAATTTAGTTGATCTGTGCGAACAAGTTAATTTATTAATTATGCATATTATTTAATATGTTATATTATTTAATTATAAAATTGTTAGGGCCATATTATTTAACTAGTTTTGTAGATAACTATTAGGTATTAGGATATATGGTTTAGTTTAATTTAGGGTTTACTTAAGATTTTAGGGTTTAGGGTTTAGGGTTTAGTTATTAATTACAATTAATTTTTAGGGTATATAGGGTTTAGATTTAGTTGTTAAATTAAAATTATTTTACTAAATTAACTTAGTGTTTAGGGTTCAAGGCTTAGGGGTTAGGGTTTAGGAATTATTGTTTAGTTCATGGATTAGGATTTTGGGTTTAGGGTTTAGTTGTATAATTAATATTATTTTACTGAACTTACTTAGTGTTTATGGTTTATGGTTTAGGGATTAGTCTTTAGACTAGGGTTTATAGTTTAGGGTTGAGGGTTTAGACTAGGGTTTATGGTTTAGGGATTAGTGTTTAGACTAGGGTTTAGTGTCTAGGATTTAGTGTTTAAATTAAATTTTTTTGATTAAATTTAATTAGTTCAATTTAGGGTTAAGGTAATTTATTTGTATTGTAATTTAATTAGAAGTTATTAATTAGATGATGGCTAATTCATCATCTTCGACATCTTCACAGTCTGGATCCGATCACAAGGGTGATGGAAGGGATTTGACGACCCATGTTATGCCTACCCCGTATAAGTGGGGGCGGAGGGTTGCGGAGGTGTACCCAAGGAACTCACGTTTCACAGGCTTTGTGGAACAAGGACAAATGTTGAGTGTTAAAGACGCGACGTGGTAAAATCGTAGGGGGGCCAGACTATGACGACATTCTTGCAATCATTGCGGTGATGTTAGGCCGGAGTTGCAAACATTGAGAGCCTTGTAGACCATAACAATGCATTAATACCAGAATTGATTGAAAGGGTGAACAGGCCATTTACTGTAAATGAAAGTCAAGATGAAGGCGAAGATGATCGTGAATATGAAGGTGACAAGGAGTCACCAAGTGAACCATAGTGACTCAACACTGAACCCGTAGACCCTCAACACTAAACCCTAAACCATAAACTAAACTAAACCCCGCACCCTAAACCCTAAGTCCCCAAACCCTAAAAACTACCCTACACCCTAAAACCTTAAACCATAAACCCCTAAACCCTAACCCTTAGACCCTAAAACCTTAAACCATAAACCCTTAAACCTTAACACCTTAAACCCTAGCCCTTAGACCCTAAAACCTTAAACCTTAAACCATAAACCCCTAAACCCTAACACCTTAAATCCTAACCCTTATACCCTTAAACTTAACACCTTAAAACATAAACCTCTAAACCCTAAACCCTAACACCTTAAACCCTAACCCTTAGACCCTAAAACCTTAAACCTTAAACCATAAACCATTAACCCCTAAACCCTAACACCTTAAACACTAACCATTAGACCCTAAAACCTTAAACCTTAAACCATAAACCCCTAAACCCTAACACCTAAAACCCTAACCCTTAGACCCTTAAACCACAAACCCCTAAACCCTAACACCTTAAACCCTAACCCTTAGACCCTAAAATCTTAAACCTTAAACAATAAACCCCTACACCCTAACACCTTGAACCCTAACCCTTAGACCCTAAAACCTTAAACCTTAAACCATCAACCCTACACCCAAAAACACTCAACCCTAATCCGTAAACCCTACATCATAGACCCTCAGCATTGCACCCTAAACCCTAAACTAAACTAAACCCTGCACCCTAATACCAAACATTTTTCTACAAAACTAAACCATAAACACTAACAATTTCACATGTCACTAACAATTTTATAATATAACATAGGGCATGGTATAAAAGGGTGGGTCACGCCCAGAATTGGGCATGACTGGTCACGCCCAGATTCAGACGTGAATGCCCCCCTGATCACGCCTGAATCTGGGCGTGACCAGTCATGCCCTATTCTGGGTGTGACCTACTGCCCTAGATTGGCAATTTGTTTGCAAACAACTCCAAATTGGTAATTTTTTTTATTAAAATTGTATTATTTAGGTTCTTTTGCGTGTCACTACTCCATGAAACCCAAACCCAATAAAATAAATAGAAATGAATTTCATAAAATTGAGTAAGAAATGCACCAAACAACATGTTTGTCAAGGTAGTTTGGATTTGATCTTCGGTCCAAAAAAAATGAATCCTTGTCTCACCATCTCTCTCCTTCTCTGGCTGATTGAAGTTCCAGATTGTGTGTGAAGAGATGATCACAATTTTGTATCTAACTGCATTAACCACTTACTTCAACTATGGCTTGCTCTTTTCCTTCTATCAAGTCAAATATTTCTTCTGCAAATTCATTGACTGCCTAGTTTCATTTGGATTTATTTCACTTTTCAAACCCCTAGTTTCATTTATTTCAAGTTTTGCATTTATTTCACTTTTCAAACCCCTAGTTTCATTTGGATTGCATTTTGTAATGTAATTGTTTGTTTCTTTTTGCATTTCTTTTTTTCGCAGGACTTCTTTGAGAAATCGATTTCAAGTGCCCCCGATGAGTTCAATGTCGTGGAACGCAACTCCAATGATACTAATAAGACACTAAAGTATCACTCTATCTTTTATTTTTTTGGGAATTACGAGGTTGTTGAATGTACGAATTTTCTTTCTACATGTTTGGAACTGTTGTGTTTGAAATTGAGTTTAATTTTGATGCAGTGTAAATATTGTAAATGACAACTAATTAAAGAATATTACAAAAGTTTAATAGACAACACAATCAAAGTAAATGATCTTACAGTATGTCAAGGACCCATAGGCCTTGGAAGATAATTGTTATTGTGGAGGGGATATACAGTATGGAAGGGGAGATCTACAAACTTCCAAAGATTATAGATGTATGCAAGAAATATAATGTTGGTTAATATGGTAGCTCCAATCATATGTACAAATTATGTTTTTCTTTTATACTTATTTTCCACGTGCCTTGTTTTATTTTATTTTGGGAGTTATTGGAGTATTTCACCATTGTTTAAACTTTAAAATATGTAGCTTGTGATAAGTCTACATGGATTAGGCATTCTGTAACTATTCTAAATGAATTGTTGTTATTGGTTTATGTCCACAATTTTTTTTTGTGTGTAAAATGTGGACTCCATTTAAACAATAGGCATTTGGATTAACTTTTCATTATCTAGTTCAATTTTCCATTTTGATTTTGTATATGCTTGCTTTCTGTATACTTCAATTGCTCTATAGGCATATACCTATCTGGTTGAAGCACACAACATTGGATCAATGGGCAAAACAAGAAGAGGTGTTTGTGAGCTCTTAGATGTGGACACTGTTGATATTGAAATCATGATGGGGGCATTCACCAAATCATTTGGATCATATGTTGATTACATTGTAGGATCTAAGGTATGTTGTATTCATATTTAAATATCAAACTTCAAGTTTAATGATTAAGGGTAAAACAATATGTTGCTAAATATGTATGAAGATTTGTTGAAATATTTTCTCTCATTGAATATAAGCCTTATTGTTTTCTCCTTTCAATGTAAGATCAAGAAGAGATTACAAATTGCTTTCACTATATGCATGATTGTTAGTGGCACAATGTTGCATAAGTAATAACGTGTTATGCAGGCAAGTAAGTAGCACTAGCTAGGCATAAGACATCTTGTGTTGCAACAAGGTTCATACTGCCCTTGTTCAGTGCACACAATATGCAACAATGTATGTTTCCCTTATTTATTGCACACATGCATGTTGCATCCAATGTGAACAATATGTTAAAACCTAGAGTAAATAAACTCAATATGCTTTGATTCCTTAGTAACCTTTATACTAGAAACCTCTGGCTCCAGGAACACTATCCCGAAGACCTTGAGCACTGGGAAACTTCAACCTAGCACTAAGAAATCTTGGTAGAGTGGTAGTTACTATTTGTCTTCTTTCTTTGTTATGTCGTTTCTTTGAATGGGAAGGCTGACAAGCATTTGTCTACCATTGTTTAAGAGACTTATGTGCTTAAAGGTTGAAGTTGTTGTGGCTGGTGGTACATTTATAGCCCAGTGGCCTGAAAATCTATAGACCCACTTATTTAATATATTTAATTAAAATCAATTATTGAAATAGTCTCTTCCTATTCCAAATTCCAAACACACACTTAATATATTGTGCAATGCACTTCAATGTTGCTGAGTAAAGTGCAACGCAAAACCTATGACAACATCATGAACTCTTGTTGCAACAGAGTGTTGTGCACCACAAATTAACTAAGATTGTGTGTGAGGAGATAAATGAAAGGATGCATTGAAGTAATAAAATAAAAGGGCATTTGAATTTCATGGGACTAAAGTTTTGATCATGAGCTACTTCTATAATACATTTTGTTTCATATGTTGAACTTCATTGTTTAAGATTTGTGCTTCACATAGTTCTACTAGGTTGCATCGTAGAATTTTTTAATTTTACTAGTGCTATATTTAAGCTTGGATTATTATGGTTCATCTAAGAGGCCCTAGGCTCTCATCACCTCAGGAAGCTCTCCCTTAGAGATACAACATATCTGTACACATCCTGGCCTGGGAAAGAACATCCTTACAGGGAAATCACCTCTAGGGATTTCATATACACTGGCCTGGGAAAGAACATCCACACAGGGCAATCACGTCCAGGACTTTCACAACACATGCCTGAGAGAGACTATCCACACTGGGAGCTCTCATCCCTCAGGACTTTCAGTCCTCTGCCTGTGAGAGACTATATCCACACTAGGAGCTCTCATCTCATAGGACTTTCCACTGCCTGGGAGAGACTATCCACACAGGGAGCTCTCAATCCCCCAGGATTACTCATCAGCTGCCTGAGAGAGACTATCCACACACAGGGAGCTCTCAATCCCTCAGGATCTCTAATCACCTGCCTGAGAGAGACTATCCACACAGGGAGCTCTCATCCCTCAGGACTTTCCAGAAACTGGCCTGAGGATAACCACTCAGGACTTTCATCATCACTGCCTAAGGAGGAACATCCATACAGGGCAATCCATCCTTAGGACTTTAGGCGGAGAGCAGTGGCACCTCCCAAGGAGTATCAGTCATTCCAAGGGAGTCCTCAAACTCTTCCTCTGGCTAGGGAACCTCATCTAGCTCGATACTATTCCAGTATCCTATAGATTTCAGCACTGACCATCTCATGGTCTTTATCTCATAAAGAGTCACAGAACATTCTCACAGTGTTCATCAATCCAGAGGCCCAAGGCCACACACCTGAAGCCACAGGTGCCAAAACACCCTCACACTATCTCAGTGTCTATCCTAGGGTTCATCATTTATTCACATTTCTGAAACGGTCTGAGTCTCACTCCAAGCACCGTT
Organism: Glycine tomentella; assembly: GCA_007407185.1. Lineage (NCBI taxonomy): Eukaryota > Viridiplantae > Streptophyta > Magnoliopsida > Fabales > Fabaceae > Glycine > Glycine tomentella. The sequence goes on from PYAF01004486.1 coordinate 395,270, forward strand.
CATCTAGCCTTTCAGGCTCACAACAATTATCAACAATAACAGGCCTCACTGGCCTTTCTCTCCACAGCATGCACATAAGCATATATATATATATATATATATATATATATATATATAATCAAACATGGCATGCAACCATCACCCACTTGGGTAGCAAACAAGAGAAAGGGAATAATTCCCAGAACGATGAGCTTACCTGGCAAAGCCGTGCTCTGCAGCTCCACTCCTAGAGCGATGGCCTGTGTCAATGACACCTGCGGTGTCAAGCCCTAACAAGGCATACAAACGCATATCACAGACCATTCAATCCGTGCAAAGCATATATTTCTAGCAAAACATACGGAAAGCATAAACTGCTGCATAAATTCTGCAGATTTTACACCCACTTTGAAAAATCACAACTCCTTGTGGGAAGCTCCTAAAATCACTAAAATTTAGAGGCATCAAGATATATCTCTTATCTTTTAAACAAAACTGGTTTCATCAAAAACCATGAATCAAAGCCTCTACAGGAAACCAAAAACCAGAACTGTCACGCACTAAAAATAGTGCTGACAGCAACAGACCACTCAACCAGCCATCTTTCGAGGACAACCCACACCAGGTCACTTGTCCAAATGAGCTGATATTTTACAGGCATGAAGTTCACATACCCATCTTTCTATAGCTACCAAAACCACTCGATTTGGATCATCCTAGACAGAGTTATGATTTCTGCAAAATGGCCCTCTGCAGCAGAAAAATCTGCTAAAAACAGAGTATAACAGCCTGTTATAACTCTGCACCACAATTTCTAGGAGTCTCCAAAAATAGTACGAGAATTCCAGAGTAAACCTAACTCTCTTAGCTTTCAAATGGCACCGGTTTCATGCCATTTTGGCACTGATAGCTCCTGCTATGGACAGAACACCAGAACTGTCCAAATAGGTGTTCTTGGCTGTCATGAACATGCATGTATGATTTATGCATGGAACACCATATCGGCTCAAAATCAACTTCTACCCACTCCAAATCATGCTTAAAAACTGTCTCACCCTCTTAAAACTCAGCATACATCAATCTCACTCCAAACCCTAACCCTAACCTCAAGAATCAAGGAGAAATAGAAGAAGATTTCAAACCTTAGAGTTCAATAGACCAAATTGGAGGGTAGACCAGCACTTTATGGCTTTCAATCACGGTTCAGCGGCGCCGAACGACAATGGGCAGATTCAAAACCTACTCTTCTCGTCAAATCACCAACACCAAGGCTCAAATCAACAAAGAACAAAGAAAAGGGCTTTCTTCTTTGCTTGTTTTGTGAATCCAACCACTAAACAAGTGGAAATGGCAAGAAGAGAGCTTGGGAGTGTAGAAGAACCAAAGAAGAAGAAAAGAGAAGAAGCAAATGGTACAAAACATGTTCTGCTTCTTTTTAACAAGAAATAGGGATGCGTCCAGCAATTACTAACTACACCCGTACCTCCAACAAAGACCAAACTGCCCTTTCGTAAATTCGTTTAGTTATGCAAATATCACCCAAATTGCCTTAATTAAATTTAGTGATATTACAGAAACCGTTTAGAAGATGGTTTTCTTTTAAAAAAAAAAACTTAAAATGGTGTTTCTAAGACGGTTCATTGGAAAAATCATCTTAGAATATCCACATTCTGAGACAATTTCCCTTAGAACCATCTTAGAAGATGATTACATCAACAACATCATCAACATTAACAACACATTTAACCCAAGTTAATTGGAGTCGGTGGTAGATGAAACCAATGATAAACCGTAAATGTGACAGAAAGAGAAAGGGGGAGGGGAAGAAAAAAGTGGAAATAAGACAAAAGAGAGAAAAAGTGGTGAAAGGAAGAAGGGAGAAAAAAAAGAGGAAAATAACTAAAACAAGGAAATGACTGGAACATAGAACAACTAATGGGTTTAACCCTCGACCAAGCTTATAGCTTTTCTCCACTTCGTCCTAAGACATACCATCCGCTAATTTATATCTCACTCCATTAGGTTTTGTTTAACTAGCTTTCCACAGGTAAGTTTTGGTCGACCTCTACCTCTCTTTGTGTCGAGCTCTTGGTAACAAACTCTTGTTCTTACGGGAGCATCCAGTGGCCGTCTCATAACGTGCCTAAACCACCTCAATCTATGCTCCCTCATCTTTTCACATACCGGTACCACTGATACCTTTCTTCGAATATCCTTTTTTCTTATCTTATCCATCTTCGTATATCCACACATCCACCTTAACATCTGCATTTCTGCTACTCCTATTTTATGCACATGTTGCCTATGTGCTGGCCAGCATTCTGCTTCATATAGCATTGCCGGTCTTACAGCTGTTCTATAGAATTTTCCTTTCAGCTTAAGAGGAATTTTACGGTCACACAAAAACCCTGATGCACTCCGTCATTTCATCCACCCTGCTCTTATTCTATGATTTACATCTTCATCAATCTCACCATCTTTTTGCAACATTGATCCCAAGTATCTAAAAACATCTTTCTTGGGTACCTCTTGACTATGTAGATGCACTGTGTCTTGATCACCATCTCTTACTCTTGAAAACTCACACTTCATATATTCTTCTTGTTCTTTATCGTGAATCCTTTAGACTCCAAAGTGTTTCTCCACAATTCCAATTTCCTATTAACACCATCTTTGGTCTCATCAATAAGCATAATATCATCTGCAAAAAGCATACACCATGGCACTTCCTTTTGAATATCTTTCGTTAGTTCATCCATCACTAAGGCAAAGAGATAAGGACTACGAGCTGAACCTTGGTGAACACCTACCGAGATAGGGAAATACCTTGATGTTCCATTACAAGTTTTTACGCATGTGGTAGCTGTTGATTCAGATGAAGCCAAGCATTATTGAAGATCAAAGTAAAGAGTTTTGTGCTTTCAACATGCAAAAGGTAGGAAGAATCAAGGAAGCTTTAAGTTGAAAAGTTAAAATTGATCATGTAAAAGAAAATGTATGATCTGATAATCCAATATTGCATAACATGCATCATTCATACATATAGGATTATTAGGTTAATGGGATTAATCAAAGAAAATCATTTAGAAAATTTAAAAAGGCTTTAAGTTTTTGGAAAAATAATATTTCACAGGAATAATCGATTACCAGGTTGGTGACATCAATTATTTTGTTCTAACTGCCTTTTGAAATCTAGACATGATCATTATAATCGATTACTCGATGATTTAATCGATTACAAAGGCAAACATTGAAAAGTTATTCTGACTGCCTTAATCGATTACACATATGTTTTGGTAAAAACTGTCATTCGATTTTAATCGATTACAGGAAATCATAATCGATTAATTGGTCTAAATAGAAAAATCATAACTTACTGGTTTAATCGATTACGTGTCGGTTTAATCGATTAAACTATTCGTTCTTGGAATCTTGAACGAGCTATAAGCATTTTAATCGATTACCATCTTG
>PYAF01004486.1:418276-438328 GCA_007407185.1 Glycine tomentella
TCTCAAGAATAGAAAACAGACCAAACCCGAGAGAGATTACCTTTACTTGCAACACAAAACAACAATAACAAAAGAACACAGTACACACACTACTCCATCTTCACTCTATATGATTTCAGCAACCAAGACTCAAGGTTTGTGCAGAAAATGCAAACCCTGGCAGAGCTAGGTTAAAGAGAAAACAAGAAGATGAAAAAGAGAGAAAAAGAAGCTACTGGAATATGCTAGAGAAAATGGAAGAGTAAAGGTCAAATAAAATGAACGTACAACACCTGTTGTGAAAAAATAAAAGCCTTATATACCAGCCATTAACTAAAGCACACCATTTCACTTAAAGAAGCAATCGTAAATGTCTAATTGCGCTTCACAATGCCCAGCAAGGCTTTCAAGTTTGGGTTAAGCTTTATACATCCAACATATATCTAATACACCATTCAAACTTTTTTAAATGGCAAAAATACCCTTGTTTGTTTTTAAAGTGCTGATAGCTTTGGCTAGTGCAACGGTTTGCTGTTATTGTTGATGGAAGCTTTGGCTGGTGCAAAAACAACACTGCAATTGTTAGGTTGGTTTTTGTTTGCTGTTATTGTTGATGGAAGCTTTGGCTGATGCAAAAATACGCTTGTTTGTTGGGTTGGTTTTTGTTTTGAAGTGGGTTATTGGTAGTGGTACGGGTTTGCTGTTATTTTTGTTGGAGGTTGTAGTTTTTCCTGGTGCAACGGTGGTGGTGGAAGCTTTGACGTTGTTGGGGTCGTCAGAGTCGTCGGAGTCGCTGCAAGTGGAGCTGTTGGAGGTAAGTTTTTAAGCTACGTTATGGATTACGGAATCCGTATGATTCTTACGGATTAGTTAATCCGTATAACTCATATGGATTAACCAATCTGTATAGCTTGTACGGATTGCTTAATCCGTATAAGTTATACGGATTGCTTAATCCGTTAAGTTATACGGATTGCTTAATCCGTATAAGTCATATGAATTGCTTAATCCGTATAAGTCATATGAATTGCTTAATCCGTATAAATCATATGGATTGCTTAATCCGTATAAGTTATACGGATTACTCAATCCGTATAACTTATATGGATTGTTTAATTCGTATGATATGAATAAATAATTCAAAAATCATTTAAATTATAAAAAAAAATTAAATTATAAAGAAATTGTTATAAAAAATTAAAAAATAAAGTACCTGAAAATAGATATTAGTCGTAATTTATGGGAATGGAATGCTTGGATAGTTTGTCCTAAAAACACATTTATTTTGTTGATTTACATTGAAAAGTTAATTAAAATGATGAAATATTTAATAAAATATGATTTTAATTATTTTAAAATAACTAGGTTAACATTGTAGATTGAATTTATTTGATATTGTAATGAAGAATTTATTTGATATTTTTTGAATTTGTAATAATGTTGGTGCTAAAAAATGTATCGCATTTGTTTGATAATATCACTTTGATGTTGTTAATTATTATTATGATATATTTGTTTTGTGACTTATTGAAATTTGTTTAGATGGACAACGATGACTGGATGTATGACAATATTATGTCTGAAGAAATTAATATGGATGAAAATATTGGAGGTGAAGCTAGCGCAGTTGAAAATAATATATGTGAATTGGATTGTTCTGCAGCATTTAATACTTCTCAGGTATTTATATTATTTTGAATTTGGTTAAAGTTGGTAAATGCATTATTAATGGAACCATACGGATATTTGTAGGTTTTCTCTTCCCGTGAGGATGTATTAAAGTGGGCTCGAACTGTTGCATATGATAATGGTTTTGTAGTTGTCATAATGAGGTCGGACATATCAACTGGAAAGAGGGGAAGAACATCATTTGTTTTAATTGGATGTGAAAGGAATGGAATGTATAGAGCATTAAAAAAAGATATGGTACCTACAGTGACTAGCACTAGAAAATGTAATTGTTCGTTTAAGCTACGAGCCAAACCAGTCCTAGGAGGTGAAGGGTGGTTGGTGAAATTATTGTGTGGCACTCATAATCATGCTTTGGGAAAGTCATTATGTGAACACCCATATGCTGGTCGACTAACAGAGGATGAGAAGATTATTGTTGCCGATATGACAAGGTCGATGGTGAAACCAAAAAATATTCTTCTAACTTTAAAGGAACACAATCCCAATAATACCACATCTTTGAAGCAAGTAATAAATGCAAGATATACATATCGTACGCATATCAGGGAAGGTAATACTAAATTGCAACACTTAATGAAACTGCTTGAACGCGACATGTATATTCATTTGCATAGAGTGAAAGATGAAAATATCATACGTGACTTATTTTGGACACCGGATGCAGTGAAGTTGAGGAATGCATATAATGTTGTATTCCTGATAGACAGTACATACAAAACAAGCAGGTACAGATTTCCATTACTTGATATTGTTGGTGTGACTCCTATTGGGATGACATTTTCAGTTGTATTTGCTTATTTAGAAGCCGAACGTATAAACAATGTTGCTTGGGCCTTAGAACGATTTAGAGGCATTTTTATGAAAAGTCAATTATTCCTAAAGGTCATTGTCACTGATAGAGATTCAGCTTTGATGAACGCAGTAAAAATTGTATTCCATCATTCAACCAACTTACTGTGTCGGTTCCACATTGACAAGAATGTGAAGGCAAAATGTAAAACATATGTCCGACAGAGTAACGCATGAGACTATGTCATGGAAGCTTGGGGGAGTGTTGTGGATTGTGCTAATGAGAATCAATTTGTTGACTGTGTTACAAAGTTTGAAGTTACGTGTTCGCCATGGCCAACGTTTGTTGATTACGTGAAAGACACATGATTGAATCCACACAAAGAAAAATTTGTAACAGCATGGACAAAACAAGTCATGCATTTGGGTAATACGAAAACTAACAGGTTAGAAAATCTTTTAATTTTTAAAAATTGTTAGTTGAATAACCTTGATTTGGGGGATTGTTGCTTACTTGAATCATAAACTGCAGGGTAGAGTCGGCCCATTGGAACTTAAATAGACTATTGCAAAATAGCCTTGGAGATCTTTGTAGTGTATGAGATGCAATAAACAGCATGTTGACCTTGCAACATACTGAGATAAAGGCATCTTTGGAGAGAAGCACACATGTGGTGGGTCATGTGTTTAAAGTGACATTGTACAAAAGACTTATTGGCATGGTCTCAAGGTATGCATTAAACCAAATTGCTGAGGAGTATGAGCGAGTCCATTATGCGGGCAAAAGCAAAACTTGTTGTGGATGTGTAATGAGAACTGCATATTGGTTGCCTTGTGCATGTGAGCTAGCTAAATTTTAACTTGGGAGCATTCCACTTGACACAGTTGATGTTTTTTGGCGGAGGTTAAGTTTTGAGGATCAAGGTTTACATGAGTGCAAGGTCAACATAACTACAGAGATGGATGCCATTTATTCGCGATTTGAAAAGCTTGACTTATGTGGCAAAGTGACTTTAAAGACAAAATTGAATGAACTTGCATTTCCTGACAAAAATTCAATGTGTCCACCACCTGAGAAGGTAAAAACAAAAGGTGCTCAAAAGAAACAAGTCTCGCAAAACACAAGATAAACCAAGCGGGATTCATCTTACTGGGAGTATGTTGATGAATTACATTATGTGCAAAATAGTTGTGCCACACCAAAACAGTATGCTTCATCATCGGAGCATGACACTCATACAAAGAGGAGGATGCCTTTGCTGCATCAATTTGATACATCTATACGCGATTACATTATAGACATTATTGATGTTAAAGCTGATGGTAATTGTGGATTTCGGGTAATTACTGCCTTACTAGGATATGGTGAAGATTGTTGGTCTTTGGTATGAAATCATTTGCTCAAAGAACTTGCACAATGGTCTAATGAATATATAGTTTTGTTTGGTAGGTTAGCTAGATTTGAGCACTTGAAACTGTCGCTACTTGTTGATGGATTGTCAAAGTTAAATTTTATTTTAACGTTATTACTTTGAGATATTGTAGATTTACTTATGTTTTCATGGTTTTTGTGACCCATAGGTAACTATTGATAAGTGGATGGATATTACTGATTTGGGATATGTTATTGCATCAAGGTATAACATAATTCTCATTTCGCTATCTCTCCAACAAAGTATGACGTTTTTCCCTCTGAGAAGCCAACCACCCAGAGATTCAGGTGTTCATCGCATTCTATGTATTGGTCATGTGTATGGTAACTATTTTGTTCAGGTAAATGATTACACCGCTTTACCTGCTAGTGTAAATTTGAAACACATGTCACCCTACATAACTCTTGATCATTGTTTCAGGTTGCACTGAGAGATGGAAGTCCTATACCACCAGCTGCTTTGTTATGGTCAAGACACTATTACGCTGTTGCAAAAGAATGGATGGTTCCTTATATGGGTCGAATGCAAGCATTTAGTAATTTGAAGAAGTCATGTACTGAAAATGTTTGCATGAAGTCAACTGAACCATTTTTGATTTGATATCATTTTATTATTGATTAACTAGTAGGTTATGGTTAATGTTAACCTTTTTTTTTTTTACTTATATTTGACATGAACAATATCAATTAATTCCAATACTTGTCCTTATATAGTTCTATTTTTTTTTGTCATATTTCTTATATTGTTTTGTTCAGCCTATACAAGTTAGCATAACCAATTTCCTGGGGCATCAATGAAGTTCAACATTATGTTCTTTATATAATTTTAACTTTAAAATTATCTACTTCTCACTCTATTTGTGTCAATTAAAGGTATACAACAGTATCGTCAACCTATAAAAGATAGCATAACCAATTTCATTGCAGATCATGCGACAATATCGAGAGGTAATTGCGTGAATTTTTTCCAAAAGGCAACAAAGAGTACGTAATTTTAGAAGAATATACACGTTGCGGCTAGAGCATATAAATTGCAAATTTAGAACCTACATTTTGAATGTAAATCATTCATGGTGTCTGAATTAAGATGCAAAATGTTAACTCATATAAGTTAATTAACACAAAATACTAGCACAAAAATCATATATCACCTTGTCCACCAACATGTGTGTCATGCCTCTGTCTCCTTCGTCTAGGCAGCATGTATACAATTGCATCTTTAGTCACATAATAGGCTAATTGCAGCAGGCGCTCTACTTCGACGTACGCATCGATGCCAGGAGTAACCATACGCAGGTCTATCATACGTTGTAACCCTTCTGATATCCTTTGGCAAGTACCCTGCAACAAACACAAGAACATTTCCAATTGGCATTATGAACATGGTTAATAAAATGAATGAATTGAATTTAACTCTATGTGTGACAATAGTTGAGTACCACTGCATGTTGAGGCTCCTGATCTGGTAAAGATGGTCCTGAAGATTGAGGTGGAACTGCTGCTGGGTGATCAGTGTGCGCATGTGGAGGATCTGGTACAAAATGACGATCAGTCGGAGGATGTCTAACCTCACCATTCTGTGGGGGAGTCATAAATGGATGAGACACGCGGAAAAACCACTCCAAATACCCAACCACCGATTAACTAGAATTAGAAACCTCCTCTGTGATAGATGCTAGATGCTGTGAAAACTGCATCCATCTTTCATCAATCTCATCTGTACATTGTTCCTCAGTACACTGGTCACGTGGAATTACTTGAACAAATCCAAATTGCCTTAGCACCCTCTCTAGTAAATGTCTGACAACTTGCGGCCCACATTGGATATGCCCAGAAAATAGAGAAATAGTGTCGAACTCTCTATGCGCACGGTGATCGTTGTATGGAGACCAACAAACATCATCCGTCATCAACCAATCTAACCGCCTACGATACGTGATGACAGGTAAGGCCTTCGCCACCTTCCAGCGACACGCAAGTGGTTGCCTCTCCTCGTAGCTGTCAGCTGGGGACACATTTCAATTGTTGGGAAATGTTCGTAAATCCAACACTGCAAATGAATAAACAACGTAAACATATTATGGTCACAGCCTAGACAAAATAATTCTAGAGGATAAGTATGACAAGAGTCAAAAGCAATACCTGTAATAGTGCACATAACCGGCAAGATGTTTGCCGTGGTGCTGACATGCATAGTTAAGATTGGCATACATGTCTACTGAAGCAGTCGCACCCCAAGCATATCCTCTTGCCTGCTCCAGATTGCGAAATGGCTCCAAGAATACCACACTGATATGTGTGGTACTCTTGTTGGCAAAGAGCGTGCACCCGACCAAATGAAGCAAGTACGCCCTGGCTGCTGGAATCCACCTCATCGACTAACACTTCACAGCATAAACATCTCGCAGCCAAGAAAGCCGAACATATGCCCCATGGCATTGCTCCGTCTCCGCACCAGCTTCTTCTGCAGACACCTCAAGTAATTCAACAAGCATCATTACTGCCTGTCCAACATCAATGACCCCATATAACAAAAAAGCCCCTATGATTGGAAGCTGCAACAAGGCAGCAACATCATCCAAAGTTATCATCAACTCGCCTACCAGCAAATGGAAGCTGCTAGTCTCAGAATGTCATCTTTCCACAAAAGCCGAGAGCAACCCCTTGTCTCCAGTCTCGACTGAGCATGAACTTAGAGGGTTTAACCTCATACCAGCAACTAACCCTGCAATCTCTGGTGCAGGCGTCCCAAATTTTTGAACTTTTCTTCCATGAGACGCCAGTTTCAACTCAGGACGTTCCTGCAAAAATATTACATCAATGACTACCACTGGCACTGCAAAATAATGGAACTCTTTCAATGTAATTATATATATAACTACCTGTCCTTCCCACACTCGACGAGCCACATGTTCAGCGTACTCTGTCAGCACTAAACTGTCCTTCGGCCCACCTAGAAAACTCACTACCTGCTCATCTGCATTATCCATGCCCCGAATGTCAGGCTCTACATGTTGGTCCTCAACAACACGATCCTCATCAACTTCTTGTCGGTCCGGAGCCACAGGATTGTCATCAACAGCTGCCCCTGCCCGTTGTCTTTTGGTAGATGTCGTAGGCCTACGACGTTCAGCTTCTGGCTCTACATCTCATCCCAATGCCCGACGCATGTTTAGTGTCCTAACCATAATCTGTGGTACCATTACGTTAATTGTGTCACACTTCAACCAATCCATAATGAAATTTGAAAAACTTAACGACATACATCTACAAACAACTAAATTTGCTGAAGTCAAGAAAGTTGCAAGCAATACAAATTCGAGGCATTGACAATATATGATGTTCATGATGACGAAAATGATGTGCTTTTAATTTATAAATAAAATGTGGGTCACATGGCATTGCCATAGTGTGTCCTCATCCAACATTATGTTTACTATTTGCTACTTACTAAATGAACACACACACACACATCATGTCAACCTTGTTTCATCTTTCAAATTGGTGAAAGTTTCCTCAATCAATACATTTGGGACTTAGATTTCTTCTTTCTTTACAGTTTTTCTACACTTCATTGTTAAATTATTATCCAAACCCAAATTCACATTGCAAAACTTCCAAAACTAGCTATATCCACCCACTTTATCCCCATTTGGTTTATTATTTTAGACCGCTATCTATATCACTATTAACATTCTTCATAAACGAATAACCACATCAACCACCAAAGCATGTTAGTATCATAGCATCATATAGCTCCATAAAATTTAATACATCGTGTTATTCATATAATCCTAAGGTCTAAAATATGTAAAATAACCAATAATAGACAAATTATTTTAGTATTAATTAAATATTAAAGCATTTTTAAAAATATGGCATTTATACGGATTAAGTAATCTGTATAAGCCATACGGATTGACCAATCCGTATGGATTATACGGATTACTCAATCCGTATAAGGTTAACGGATCCTGCAATCTGTAAACTCCATAGGATCCTCCAATCCGTGCGATCGCCTCCCTGGTAAATGGGAAACTTACCACTGTCACTCACGGCGAACGAAGGGACTACCAACAACAGCAACCACGACGACCAAAACCACCAAAGCACGCGACCAACACCACCACAAAACACTACCAACTACGTCAAAGAATGAAGAAGCTGAATCAGAGTGCGACGGAGAAGAAACGATTTCCAACAACAAGCAAAAGCAACACCACTAAAAAAAAGCTTATAAACAGGGGCATAAACAAAAATGCATTGTTTTCGAATGGTATATTAGATATACACTGGGTGTATAAAGCTTAACCCCACAACAATGAAAAACTATACCATATTTTGCAATATTTTATTTAATAGTTAGCTAAGGAGTAAAATATGTCACATGGGTCATTACTTTAAGGCCCAGATTCAATCCATGCTTTGGTGGACTAGGCCCACCTTTGCTCCACTTTTTCTCCCAATGATTGATATCATTATGTCTTTCTTCATTCTATTTCATAAAACCGTCATAAATTATTAATTGCATGGATTCTTGATTTTTAGACTCGTTGATTGACTCCTTTCCTAAATTCTTCCTCGATTGACTGTGTCACTTCTCTAAAAACACCTTCCTCGTTTAGAACCTAATCATTAATAACACAATTTTTTAGGAAATTAATAACACAATTAATGCTCCCATTATTGGCCTCCAAATTGTTATTAGAATTTGAATCGTTTCTTTGCTCAGAATTCGATCATCATCACCTCCATTCCACAACTCCTAATTGCCATCATTCATTCCCCTTTGTCTCTAGTATGCTCTTAGAGTAATACTCTATCCCGAACTTTGTCATTCTCTTCTTTCTCAAAAAAAGTTTCACAAAAAATGCTCATTGGGGCCAAAATGTCCCATACAAAACAGAATGTTCCAAGCTTTTCATACTTAAAATTCAATCTGTTACTCTACCTTCTTTTTTTTTTCCTTTTTGAGAGGCTCTTTAACATTAACTCGAACTGTTACTCTCATAAAGTTCTCCTTCCTCTAGAATTACTACTTTAATAATCATACTTCATGAATTTCTCAGTAAAGTTCCCCTAATGCTTTCCAATTGTTGGCCTGCAAGAATACCGTGAACCTTTTATATAAAATAATTATTTACATATTTGATAAGAAAATAATAATTTAAAAGCTTTAGTAAAAAAATTGACAACATCATCAGGCATGTATTTAATTTATAAATAGAGAGATATAATTAATTTACAAGATCAATAAGATTAAACTACATATATTTTAAATCAAAGAAACTAAAAATGTAATTAAATTCAAATTTAGCTCAAAAGTAATTATCTATAAATGTTTTAATTTCTTTTATGTTAATTATATATATTTTTACTTTGACAAATCAGATTTAATTTTTTAAAAATAAATAAGATTAAAAATGAATTTTAATATGCAGCTTTGCAATAAATACTTTTATTGTTGTAATATCAATTTATATTTGAATAATACAAATTAGAAAATATGTGAAGAATATATGAAATATTTTATGAAAAATGTTAATTCATGAGTATATCTTAAAAATTTAGTAAATTACGTCAATTACTCCTGAGACTTTGTGAAATTACACCAAGTCTTCATTTTTTTTTACCTCCACACAAACCCTCTTAATTATTTGAAAATACTACCCTCATACTCTTTATACATTACACTGATCCCTTAATTGTTTAGAAAAATATTACATTGTGTTTTTTTACAAGGGAGATTGTTGTAAATATTAAAAAAGCAGAAAGAATTTGTGTAATTTATTTTCACGAAATCTCAAAAGTATTTAGTATAATTTACTCTAAAATATTTAGATTTGAATTTTCAAGTTTATGTTAGAATGCATTGCTCCCTTGAAATAATATACTTGTTACATGTTTCAAACTTTTGACATGTGGTTTGCGTCAATACCTAGGATGTATAATTTAACAATGTAGAGGCTTATTTAGTTTTATTTATTGTGAGTGCATAATTTATTTTAGAAATTACATTTCAAGTATGGATGTTTAATTCAATGTTTATAATGTTGTTTTCATAAAATCAGCACTTGTTATTGTTCATCAAAGACATGCAAGCATAACAACTTAAGAAGTAATAATTTTTCAAAAGAGAGCAATAAAAATTTAGTATATTTATAGTATGATTGAACAAACATTGATACACTTTTTTTAAAGAGATAATCAAACACAACTGACCAAGAATTTTAAAAACTCCTAATTAGAAATAACATTTGCTCATTACTTTTTAGATTTAAATATCTTTTTAGTTTTTTTTTATTTTTCGTTCTTGTAAAAAAAATTAATCATTACAAATTATGTTTCTTTTAATTTATTTTTGATCCTTAATACTTCAAATAATATTTTGGATAGTGAAAAAATACTATCTAAAACACTATAAGAACAAAAAATAAAAATAAACATAATTTGAAAGGATTAAAAATAAAAATAATTTTACAAAAAAAAACATTAAATTACAAGCAATACAAGAAATAAAAAGTATTTCAGCCTTGTTTTCAAAATGAAATTCCAATCATTGAAATGATTTTACACATTAGAGATCATACTCAATCAATATTATTTTAATTTATATTTTGTCAACAAATTCAAATGATTGGCAAACCAAACACACCAATAATAAATCATAAAAACAATCATTAAACGCGGCAAAAATTGTCCCACATGCAAAATAGGCCCTTGCAAAGTGAAGGCCACGGTCGGAAAAGAAAATATGATAGACATACAAAAAAAAAAACTCAAAATGAATAAAACAAATGAAGAAAAGAAAAATAAAAATCTCTGTCGCAAAAGAAAAATGTTAATTTAGAATAAAATAATAATAAAACTAATGAATAGTAAGAAATTTATCTTCGATTGTACAAGCTATAGATTATAGATTAAAAAATAATTAATTTTATCATAAAGTTATCAGTTTAACTGCTTTAAGATTTAATTCTTCGTTAAAACAAAAGCTTAAGTAAGCTTTACATGCATAGATTCTACAGCTAGCTTGTTCCCACACCCAAAAAAGAAAAAAAGATATTAACCACACCGGGGAAAAAAAGATTCTACTTGTTCACTAGATTGTGGTCGTTTATCAAATACATATTAGATAGTTAGATAATAGTTAAATATATCAATTTCATTTTGAAAAATAAATAAATAATACATATACATTATATTATCTATAGATTTTAAATAATTTTGATAAACTGTCGATGTAAGGATTTTTTATATTTTCAATTAATTAAAATATTTTATATTAATAATGTTCAGAAAATGAATTTAAATACAATGATACCAAAAATAATATCAAAAGATTTATAATAATTTGCACATCTTGTTCAAGCAACTAAATTAAACTTCCTTCACTAAAATATTATCATTCAATCATAGTTAAAGTGTCATATAATTAAAAATTATTAACTTTATAATAATTATTTTAAAAATATATCAAAGTAGTTTAATTGATTGAAAATATAAAAATGCTTATACTAATAGTATAGGAAAATTAAAATCATTTTTTAATTATATAAAATAAACTATGATGTAAAATATTGATCTTTCAATACATTCTAATTAAATTTTATTTAACTCGTGATGTTTTAAACAGTAATGATAACTTACTTTTTTTCCTTTTTATTATAATATAACTTTGAATTTAATTTCTTTATTCTCTGAGGCTTTTTTATTATTGAAGAATATACTAATGATATAAAAATAGATATTAGTATCTAATAAGAGAAATTTTATTTTTACAACACTTTTGTACAATTTTGTTTTACAAGTAAACGGTAAAAAAACGAGTAATATTATAAAGAGAAATGGAAGAATTTATATATATATATATATATATATATATATATATAAATAAGTTATAAAAGGTAAGTACTAGTATTTGAAATAATGTAACTCATCCAATAAATGTGAGCGTCATAGACTCGTGGTTATATTCATGTTCTTGCTTTCCTTTCTTTTCTTCTTTTTATGGCGAACAAACCATTCAGTGACGAATAGCTGCAACTTTATGCGCAGAATATTTGACAAACTAACTAGTAGAAGTTAATACTTAATGGCCACAATAAATTGTTTCTTGTAGATTTATTTACATTGATTCTAAGCCAGCATTTTGCCTTACGATCGAAGGCATAAGTAACTGTAAGAGCCATATTAAATGAAGGCACTTGTTCAAAAACTTTAAACGTAAAAAAAGTTTCTTAAATATATTTTTATCTCTTATAAATATTTGATTTATATTTGTTTTTTAATAAATTTTTATTTTATATTAAATTTTTAATAAAATAATAATTTTATTTTTATTCTTTAATATTTTGTTTTAGTTTCTGATAAATTAATGATTTTTTTATTTTCTAATAAATTAAAAAATTATTTTAGTCTCAACTAATAATAAATAAATAAAATTATTAAAAAACATATACAAAATTCACCAATTTATTATAAATTAAAAAACGTGTAAAGGAATAATTTTTTTTATTAGAAACTTAATCAAAGACAAAAATTTGTTAAGAAACAAACACAAAAATTGAATACTTATTAAAAATTATGAAAAAAAACAATTAATACTTATAATTTTCAAACTAAAGACAATTACACTATTCAGAGCCAAGTAGGCGTCATCCAATTTAGTTTGTGTAAAAAAGAAAAAATACATTACGTAAAAAAGAAAGAAAAAAATCATTCTCATAGCAATTATTGTGTAAAAAAGAAAGAAAAAATATTTCAAAATAATAATAATTTAGTTGTTTAATGTAATATTAATTATTTTTTATTTATATTCTTATAACATTAATAATATGGGTTATAAAAGTAAAGAAATGAATTAATGATGATAAAATTAATTTTATAGAAGTATTATTCTCTTTTATTTATTGGTTGATTTTTTTAGTTTGTGTAAAACCATTTAGGATGATAATTATAATGGGATGGAGGAATAGAAATTAGTATTTGACTCTTTTAAAATATGGAGATATATTTTATATAGAAGATATGTAAAGTATAATTATAATTAAATTTGCAATTATTGGTCCTTTAGAAAATTGAAATCCTTAGTGACTAATAATATTTGGTTTATCATTTTGTGCATATAGTAATACTCACATAGTTACCCAAAACAACTTTCTTAATTACACTCAATAAATTCATCTAGTTCTACTTTTTCATAATTAAATAAATCTCAATTTCTGTTTGTCTAGTAGAACACTGATAAGTGATGAAATTAAATTTGTTTGTTCTAAAACTAAAGGCAGCGTAGGCCAGAATTTGGTGCATGTAGTACAAGTGAGACATATATACATATAGTACTACAATAACCAACAATGATGAACAAGTTAAGAGTTAAAATCCTGATTAATATTCTTTCAGTATGAGATTAATTGTGTCAAAAGTAGAATATCATTTTGTATGCATTCACCATCCTTGGTAAAAACAAAAATATAGTACTGCACTACTACTACTGGTACAAAATGAAACCGTAGTAGTATATTAATTAATTATAAATAATAAGGCAATTAGTTGGAGTTAATAGTGTCATTAAATGGGTTTCTCAAAGCACCTGTGCATGGTGACCAGGTGGAGTCTGGAGCGAGTTTGGGAATCCACATATGACCTCAGAAATGAAGCAACTGTACTAGTACAAGTAAAGGAACAGCAAAATCCTCCGCAATTATACTCTGCAGCGCGCCCCACAGGACGCCAAAAAATTAAAAGAACAATCACGTGGCTCATATCATATCCCCCTCCCATCGATCTCAATCACACCACCACCAAAGAATCCAAATCAAATCACCATGTGCTACTCTTGTCACACTCCGCGCCATGTGGCGCGCTCTCAGTGCCCAAGTCCAGCATGCACTAATCAACACCCAACACACAATATTATTACAACACTCACTGTGTGTTTTTTTTCATTCATTGTGCTTGTGCCCCCATGCAATGCAACCAGTTTTTTTTTTTTTTTTCAACTTTGAAATACAATGCATAGCACCTTCCCCAAACTCTTCCTCCTTAATTTAAGCAAGAAAGATAAATAGAGAGAGTATGTGTGGGGTTTTATTTAAAAGATGAAAGAAAGAGTGAGTTTGAGAGTAGTAGTAGTCCAATGCAAATCCAAAAAACGGCATTGATTTCTGTTGTAAGTTTCAGAACTTTAGCAACAGGTGGAGGGTGTTATCGACCACCATGTTTCCTGTGTCTTCACCATCCATCCGTCACTCACTGCTTGGGCAATCTCTAACCACCACCACCACCCCGCAGCACCAAAACCTATGCCACAAACTTAACCCTGGTTTGCACCACACCCCCTATTCACACGCAGCCACATTATCATCGATCATATCATAATGTAGCCAGCAGAAAGTGCCAAATCCAAAACCAACCCATGAATCCAATCCTCACATTTGGTCACCAAAACTCATTAACCCATATCATTTAGATAAAGAGAGAGAGAGAGAAAGAGAGTGTGTGTGAATGTGAGTGGGGGGTGGTGTTTCAATTCATTTATTCATTTATGCTATGGTAAAAGTAAAAGGAAGCAAAGGGAGAGGATGGGGAGAGGAGTGAATGCAGGATGCACAAATGTCATAAAAACCAGACCCTTATAATCACAAAAAACCTTGCTAAAAATAGAAAAAATCCAAAAAAAAAGAAAAGAGAGAGAGAGAGAATTTGGGTTGAGTTGGGTTGGGGGAAGAGAAGAGTGAAAGAGAGTCCCACCATTGATCTCTTAAACACCAAACCCCACACCCATTTCGTGAGTGCCGAGCGTCGTTCTATCTATTTTTTCTCTGCCCACACACACACTGAGACTGAGAAAGAGAACCAACTACTACAGTCACAGAAAACCAAAAAAACACTGTGTTGTGTGTGTCTGTGTCAAAAAAAAAAAAAAACCCTAAGCCAATGATGATGGATCAGCGACAGCGAGAGAAGCTGCTTCACAAAACCGAGGCCTGTGCTTTCGTGGCAGGTGTTGTTCCGGAGCTTACCCTTGTCACCGTTCCAGGGAACAACACCAACAACAACGTTGTTTCTCATTCTCAATCTCACGGGTCGGGTCGGATCCTTGAAAAGAACCACCACCTTGGACTCGTTGCTGCTGTAACCACCGCCTTCGGTACCGTTCAAAGGAAGAAAAGGATGGCGAGACAAAGAAGATCCACTAAACCCACTTCGTTGATGAATCATCTCAACAACCATAAGCACAACAAGCCTCGTTTTCTTCCTTCTCCCAGTGCATCCTCCTCTCACGTGCCACTCTCCTCCGCAACTCTCCCGCCCGCACGTGTGAGTTGCCCCTTTCAAATTTGTTTCTTTCTCTCTATCTCTCATCATATATACATTCGTACATAGCTTGATTCTCAATTTTGTTGTTGCTATATCTTTGGCTATTGTCTTTTCCATAAGTTTTCTGCCCCCATTTTTTTTTAATCTCTAATTTTTCCGATCTTTCATAAATCAAGCGTTTTTTTCAATCTTATTAAAATTTGGAGTTTCATCTCTTTTTTCATCTGCAAATGTTAATTATTACTTCCTGTTGAAAGGAGAGATCAAATCTACTACCTTTTTCTCTTTTCTTTCTTTCTTAACCACCTAATCAATTTTATATCTCCAAGTTTCATCTTGATAATTCACGTAATAAACGGAATTTCACCTTTTTAATTTATATAAATCTTTAATTCTATTCTTTATACGTTAACTATCGAGATAAAATTCTAATTCTGATTAGATACTTAAAGAATTGTATTTAATTTTATCCTCTTCGGTTTTCTTTTATATGGTTGTGTTTATTTGTTTCGTGATTGATCATACTTATTTAAATAGTTTTTTCGATAATTTTTTGCGACGTTAAATGTAAAGTTCTTTAATACTATACATATATCTTTATTGTTGAGTTATTTTAGTACCATACCTGTTTGAACAGAGCATAATTTAATTGTTTGATCTTCAATTTTGGAATTTCTACGCGTGAAGGGTGGGAAGGGTGAGAACGGAGGGCAAAAGCGGCACTCTGGTAAAGAAATGAACTAGAGTTTTTTTTTTTATATTAAATTCCCCACCGAAGAAAAAAGACTAAAAGGAAACACAATATATGAAGAACTACATCTAGAAGAGAATCTCTTTCGAAAACAAGGTTTTTTATGTGGGTTCCGAAAACAAGTTTTTTTTTATGTGGGTTTCGAAAACAAGTTAAATGAAATGAAAGTGAAGAAGTCATGGGCTATTATTTTCTTTTAAAACTTTTTCGTAACTCAATTTGTGTTGTATATTAAGTCGCTAAACACAAGTCAGACATACTTTGATTCCCTAGCTAGCTTGCAAATCTTGTAACCTTGTGTCAGATTGTGCAACCAAAAAATATATACAAGCACACCTAAAAAGGGGAAGACTTTTATCGCGCTGCTAAAAGGGGCATGATCAATATAAGTACGGAATTACCCTCATAATGTATATATATATATATATATACACACACACACACAACTCTTACATATATTAAAAACAAATTATGTGGAGTTACCTAAGTTTCTATCTTCAAACTTAGTAGGACATTCATTTCTTTTTTTGTTTTACTTTACTGGGGTGGGAAAGAGTTACAGGAGAAGAGTGAAATTTTGGTTATTAATTGCAAAATTGCCAAATATGGTACTACTACATAATACATGGTTACTCTTATTATTAGTATATTACCTATGATGTTAATGTTCATCCTTTTGTGTAGAGAAATAAAAAAATAAATAAGAACAAGAAAACTGATTATTAGTGGTTATTGACGGCTTCATATTTGGGAAATTGTATTCAAGATATCCATAAAGCATGCGAGACAATGCTTTGGGTACTCTGCCTCTATACCACTATTAGTATATTGACTTCATGTCCTTATATGCTGGACATGGCAGCATTGATGTCTTAGTTATACAAAATTAGCATGTTTTGCCACAATTAATTATATTTTGCTCCACCTTTTAGGTGAATGCCTTAGTTCCATGTTGTTTTTATAATGAGATTGATAACAGAAATCGCCTAATTTCATTTACTTTGCTTTTAGGAAATCGATCAAAGAAGGTTGAGATTCCTTTTCCAGAAGGAGTTAAAGAACAGTGATGTTAGCTCCCTTAGGAGAATGATATTGCCAAAGGTTTGGCCTATGTCAATAACTCTTTACAGTAATATTGTCTCTACTTGATTTCTATTCCTTCGTGAGCCTAGCTATAATAATGAATTGCACGACAAATTACAAACTTACAGAAAGCAGCAGAGGCTTTCCTTCCAGCTCTTGAATCCAAAGAAGGAATTGTAATCAGCATGGATGATATAGATGGTCTTCATGTATGGAGTTTCAAGTACAGGTCTGCTATACATATGGTTGGTTTATATGCATGGATGGCCACAAAATAAACTAAAAATTGAATGCATAGTCACATTATTTTACCACGACGAAAATTGATATTAGTTGAGAACACAATTTAAGGCTATTATTAGTTAATTGATACTAACAATTCAAATTTATAGGTTATTGTGTTTGTATTTGAATAATGCAGGTTTTGGCCTAACAACAACAGTCGGATGTATGTACTTGAAAATACTGGTAACTAACTCCTTCATTTGCTCAAAGTAATGTTCTAACTATTGGGAAAGGTTAAATTTTGGTTATAAAATATTCTTATGCTGAATGTTTTCAGGAGATTTTGTCAACACACATGGACTTCGCTTTGGAGATTCCATTATGGTTTACCAAGATAGTGAAAACAACAATTATGTATGTCGTGCCAAAAAGTTTATTTTTTAGAACAGTTTCTTATTAATTTCAAAATACTGTTATGCACGTTTTTTATTTCTGTACATTCTGTTAAGCCTTTTTAATTGTGCTAAGTTTCTAATTTTATATCATACATTCTGTTAAGTGTTTTTAATTGCGCAAACTTTCTAATTTTGTATCGTCTGTGTGTTACATTTCTGCAGGTTATTCAGGCCAAAAAGGCTTCTTCTAATCAGGATGAATTTATGGAAGAAACTAGTGATACCATCAATGATATCTTCCTTAATGATTATGAGGTGAACAAACCTGGTTGCTTCAATCTAACCAATCCTGCAGTGAATGAAACAGGCATGTCATTCATATATGAGACTACCTTCTCAAATGACTCCCCTCTTGATTTTTTGGGTGGATCAATGACCAATTTTTCAAGGATTGGACCAGTTGAAACCTTTGGCTCTGTTGAGAATTTGTCACTTGACGACTTTTATTAAAGGCATCAAATCACAAAGGAAGCACTAACATGGTACCAAGACTAGCACTGTTAAGTGTGTGCTTCTTTATTTGGTACTAAAGAAACATATAAAGTGTGCTTTTTGTTGTTGTTGTTGTCATGACCATGAGAGGATTTGTGTAGAATAAAAGAGTAGCCATGCCAAGTGGGCATGTTTTGTGTTCCTCTCTCTTGAACAAGTGGGACTGCTCTATGATGTATTCCTTATATTTTTAATTTGTTGAACAGCATCTATATAAATTATTTTGAAAGTTCATACAGTACTATGCAAGTAAATCATGTAGGAGGAAACTGTTTTGTATGTGTGGAATACCAAAGTGACCAATAGAAGTGTTGTGTGTTCCTTTGCCTTGGACAGCACTATGATTTATTTTGTTTTTTGATACAAGAACAGTTCTATGATATATTACTTACAACTTTAGTTGGATGGAATCTATATATATGATTTCGATTTATGTTCGTTATAATCAACATATAGAATAATGTGTAAGTAAATTTTGTTAAGAGAGACTCCTAATTAAATCCTAATTGCAGTAACACTTGAGTTAATTTTATAGTAATATCATGGGTATAGTATTGAAAAAAGGAGGAAGGGGGGAGGGGATTGGATAAAACCTACATGCAAAGGTAAAACTTTAATTCTAATTGGAAATCAATACTAAAACATCTTATAGAACTGTATTCAAGTTTTGTTTTGTATGAAATGGAATTTGAGAAATATGAGAAATTTTATTCAATACAAATTGACTCGATCTTTGGAAATGTGACTGTTACCAATGGTTTCAGTCATAGCAACTTTGAACTTTGAATAAGTAACCAGGTAGCCACTTGTTCACTGATATAGTAGTCAATAAGTTTGCATGTTTTGGGAGGAAAATTTAAGCACAAAATTACTAACGCATTTGTCATTAGTAATTTTGGCGCCTATTCAAACAAAAACTTTACGCAAAAATTTAGCGATGATGTTGTTGACGGTCTGGCTATCAATAAGGATATTTTTCCTTTGTGATAATTAAGTTGTCAGTAAATGACTGTTAGATTATTGATGTTGTTTTTAATTAGCTTTTAATAAGGGTATTTATGGATAAAATTATTTTTCTTTTATTGGCAATTAGTTATTGTAAGTTTTTCCTAAATGAGACACGCAACTTCTTAACTTCTTTCTCATTATTATCTCATCCAGCGCTCACCTTTTCTTTCTGCCATAGCCAACACAGTAGCTAGCAACTCCACTAGCGAGGACCACCACTGCCACCAGCGACTCCATCACTGGCGAGAACCGCCACCACTACTTGCAAGCATTGCCACATTAATCTTTTCTCTCTTCCAACACCACCATAATCCTCTCTTTCCCTCTCCAGGTCAGATTTTTCACACACACTTTGTATATAATTGTTGGTGATAATCTTATTTGCGTTCTTAATTTGAACTTGTTGGTGATGGTATTTTTTGTTTGTTTGTTGTATCAAACTTTATCTTGTTTGTGTGATCATATTCATTTAGTAATGTTAATTTATAGAGATGTTTAATATTTTTTTTAACCATCATGTTTAATTTATAAAAAAAAAAAAATTGACAAACTATATTTTTTTACATCGAGACTTGAATGAATCATTGTTTAAGAATATCAAATCTAGTTCTATGGGTACCAATGATATGTTGATTAAATGTTAAATTTAGTTTGCTGTAATGTTTAATTAGTAATCTTAATTTACAGAAATGTTAAATTTAATTGGTATAAATTTAATAATTTTGTAGCTTTTATTTTTATCAACTATTGAGATGATAAAAAGGTTTAATTCATAAACGAAGAAAATGGAACAGGGATTCTATATATTACAAAAAAAAAAT
>PYAF01004486.1:438428-460981 GCA_007407185.1 Glycine tomentella
TCTTTCTGTCAAAAAATATTTTTTTCTTATTCTTTTATATTTAATATTTGAAGTTTTCTGACTGATATTATTTTGTAACTTTTATGTTTTCAGCTGTCGAAATTATGTAAAGACTTAAATTATTGGATTTTTTAAGGGAAAGAGAGAGAGAGAGAGAGAGAGAGAGAGAATTCCTACTATTTATAAATATAACCTTACTCAAAATTTCATTTATACCTTATTACTTTACTATTTCACAACTCAAGTGTTAGATTTGATATGTGAAATACTATTTTTTTTCTTAACCATCCCCTTCTTCAGTATAAAAAGAGATTTTAATTAATTCGAAAGTTTAATTTGTGAGATAAATAAAATTTGATAAAAATTATTTTTTCAACAAAAATCAAATTCGAATAATATCCTAACGATTTAATTTTAATTTCATAACCTTAATAGCTTGTGCCTAATCACGTGTTTATTTGTGAAATAATTTGGTTAATGTTTCTAAATTTCTATAGATCTTATATCTAAAGAATAGGCTAATTGACCACACAAGTATAAAATAAATAAAAAATTATCTGCTCAACCTGGATTATGGTTTGCTTGTTGCTACACCATATTAATGGTCTCAGGTTCAAGACATAACAAACCCTTAAACAAATAAAATAAAAACTATTTTCATAAGTAGTATAAACAAAAATTACCTGCGCGCAGAATTGTTTTTGCCACGCAGGTCGCCGGAGGAAGCACCAATCTAAAGGGAGACTCCAGGTGATGTTTTGCGACGATGTCAGAGTGGCCATTTGAGATACTTATTTGTGTGCTGCAACTCGTCAAAAATGGCAGAATGTGTTGACCCCTTGTGATGCATATATGTAACGAGGGGTTGAACATATGACACAAAAAAACCTTTAGTTTATCATTCCATCTGAGGAACCCAAATAGAAGAAACAGTGCTTGAATGAGCAATTAACTCAATGCATGCAAGAGTGTGCGAGTGCGAGTCTTCAGTGTAAGTAAACCCATCTTTGGTTTAGTTTTTCTTGTTTTTTTTTTTTTTTCATGCCCTTTTCTTTTTGTTTTCGTTTTTTCTTTTATCACAGCGCTGTTAGGATAGGAAATCACATACGAAGTTGCCAATAACAAGTAACGACTAATCGACAACAAGTGGAGCCCGTGAGCTATACGTAAATATTCATTCATTTTTATTCCATTTTTTTATGTTCTTTTTTGTTCTTTTTGGTTATATCTCTTTTCTTTTTACGGTTTTACCTCATAACGGGTGTAAGTTTATGTTTTTTTTATTTTGGATAAAAGTAAATTATAGCTTTAAATATAGACATGAATGTCATATATATGATATTATAATTTAATTTTAAGTATACTAATACTATCATTTTTATATATAGAAAGATTGTTAATTTTTATAAAAATTATTTTAAAATTTATCTTTAAAATAAAATCTAATTATTAATTATTTACATAGTATGTCAAAAACACTTAAATAAAATCCAATAAAAAAATTAGGTTGTAATCCCATAATAGATGCACCATTAAGTCATTAAATTTGGCCTTTTTTCACTTGAATCAAGAGAAACATCTTGAAATCTTCTTTTCAACTTTGGTCATGAGCTTGTAAGTGATAGTTTCCCTTTCAAGCAAGATCTCCTTTGCTTTCCTAGCTTTTTCCCTTGCTATTTGGCTTCCTAGCCTTATTAGGCTCTTACTTCCCTTAGCTTTTCATTTTTCCTCGTAAAGACCTTCCTTGTTTTGCATCTAGATTAATAGTATAAATCCTTACACCAGTGAATTTATCTAAAAAAAAGTTTAACAGTTTAATCTTCAACGAAGACTTCATGCAAAATCTTCAACAGGAAGAGAAAATTGAAACAAGAAAGAGAAATCCCAAACGGGGGAACCCCCCATGCAGCGATTCTTTCTTATTTTTCCTAAAGATATGTATTTATAAAATGTCTCCTTTAGATTAACCAAATCTTCTACCTAAAATGTTAAAATGTAGGCCCACCAAATGTTAATTAGCCCAATTATACAATTTAATCCCACAAAAGCAAGTTGAGTTGTAAAGTAAAAACATCTATCTTTGTCCATGATTTACTCAACCCTCAGTGTCTTTACTAAATACTAAATTGTAAATAAATTTGATCTTCAAATTTTAGCAATGATCTCATGTCATATAGATTTCAATAGCTTAAGATATGCTTGAAACACTAAATATGTGAGGTTATCAAGATGAAACAATAATTTCAAATTTATGATTCGGGCTAAATTTGCTCACAACTCTTTGAAAAATATAAATTTTTCTTTAATATTTTCATAGGGCAAAAATATAACCTTAATCACATTATCATATCTCAAAGTTATGACCCAAACAAGGATGAAAGGTAAAAAAGGGCTTTAAAATCCAAATATTGATCAAGATTTACATTAAAGCCTAATTAAAATCCCAAAACATAAAGCTTAGCTAAAATACTAATAGTATACACAATAAACATGTTATAAAGCCAAATGCACATCTATAACAAGAGTCTCTAAATTGATTGATTAATTCTTCAGGCTAAAATTCATGACCTTGTAACAATACTTTGTTGCCCCATTTATGAAAGTTGTCTTTTCTTTTAAAGGATGCATCCATATTTGGTTGTACATTGGGTATGCCCTATGAAGCTTAATAACTCCTATGTTTAGCATTTGTTTGCTAAATAATTTATATTAGGCTATGGATAGGAATCATTCAAGCATGTTCTATTTAAATCAATGAAGTCAATACATGTTTTCTATTTTCCACTCAACTTTTTTATCATCACTACATTTGACAACCATGTAAGGTATTTTACCTCTTTAATAAAACTTGTCTCACATAACTTATCATCATTCTCTATGGTAATTAACTTTTCTCTTCCCTTCTCTAAACCTCATATTCTCTTGAGCAATCGCCTTTGTCCATGGGTCTAAAGCCAGCTTATGACAAAGGAAGTATGGGCCAACACCGAGCATGTTAGTCAAACCCACACAAAGATGTTGACATTTTGCTTCAGCAATCTTACTAAATCATGTTTCATGTCCTCAATCAAATTATACTGATATTAGTTTTTCTTATAGTATTATCTTCAATAACAACCTTCTTAAGGTCTTATTAGGCCATGGCCAATATACACTACTACAATAACTACATTTTACGACGGCCAATTTAAGTCGGTTGCTGCTAAACCGTCTTAGAAGGGAGTGCGGTAGCATTTTTGTAATTAAAAGCAACATTTCAAAGACGGCCATAGCAAAACCGTCTTAGAAGGTTGAATGCGACAACGATTTTGGTTTAATCGTCTTCGTTTGGGAGTATTCAAAGACGTTTTGGGTATGACAGTCTTTAAAATGTTGAAAAAAAAAACTAAAACAACGTCATTTTTATGTAAAATCGTGGTTGTCAACAATTCGTCCCACAAAATTGTGACCACCTCTCTCTTCAAGGTCTTCGGTGTCCGCGACATGGTTTGGTTCTCCTCCAAGAGGATCGGGAAGCTCGTGGTCTGGGACCGCCACGCTGCCTAGGGACATGAGTGGAGGTGGATCGATAACCTGCCCGGGAAAGACGACGGTCTATACCGCAGGTTCGTGTTCAAAGGGAGGCTCAATGATTTCCCCTGAAGGCCACTACGTGTGGAAGAACGGGAACAAGTACTATGGGGAGTGAAAGAACGACGTCTTTTGTGGCCATGGGTGGCTCATTTAAGCTAACGGGAATCGTTACGAGGGCCAAACTGGTCCCCGATGAGTACGACAACCGAACCTTCTGCGTTTACACCACGAACGCTTCCACCGTCTACGGCCTCACCGCCGTCGCCCTCCTGCTCCTCAGCCACACCGTCCTTAACGGCGTCACCCGATGCCTTTGCTGCGGCAAAGGCATCGTCTCTGGTTGCTCTGCCAGTTGAGTCGTCTTCTCCTTAATCCTTTCATGGTAACCCTCCTCTAACCACACGCGCTTTTAATTACGCATCTAAACAATCAAATCCCTATGAACATAATTTTGAGCCATTTCACTTCAGCTACATCATTTGTGAATTGATTGTGCATCTTGCTGTTAGAAGACAAAACTGAAGTGTAAAATTGTAAAGATTTGATGAATTTGTTGTTTCAATTATTAATTAATACTATGAAATCAGAATTATTTTTTTGGCAGTGGTCAATTGTGATGACATGTTTTGAAAGGTGGAAGTGATTATTGTTCGTGTTGTTGTTGTTCCCTTTAAGTGGGTTTGATTGCATGTTGCTCATTGAATTCTCATCAATGTTGAAGCTCATTGAGTGGTTCACGGCTTCAATGCACTGGTTTGTGACTGATAGAGTGCTTTTAGTTAAATTTTTGTCTATCATTCTTAGCTTGTTTGACCTCTTTTGGACTTTTATTTTTCCATTCTAATTCAGTTTTTGGTCTGGGCAAGTAAGTGGGCTTAATTGCTAATTGTAGCGTATTTTCGGATTTTTGCTCACTTAACGTATCTGACTTGTGCAGGGCCTATAGAATGCTACCGATCTCTGAATGGAGCGTTCTAGGAGTCTATGGAAAGATAAAGAAAAGATCTACAAGTTTGCTAGAAATAGCCCAAGGCCAATTCTGTCATTTTGAGGGTCATTTAAAGCTTCGAAGTTACCACCTTTGCACTTGTAATTTTGGGTTGCGAATTTGCTTTTCATGGTTGTAAATAGTAAATAATTAGATTGTTGGGTTACAATTTATTATTTTGAGGTTGAATATTTGGAAAAAAAATATAAAAAATCGTGGTTGGGGAGGTTATAGTAGCAAGAGCCATTGGAATTTTTTTTTATACTTGTTTATGGCCCATTCTATTTTCAAAACTTAGTCACTAATATATTAGTGATTTTAGTGAAACTTGCACAGAATACTTTAGAATTCAATAAACAAGTTTTACATTTCTTTTCTTTAGTTTTTAGAATCAAAAACTTGTTCTTCATTTTCTTTCAAGTGTTCTTCATTGTTATTCATCTTTTTCATTTCCATTTTGCTACTGTTCCATTTTCTTGCACTCAATTCATGGGGCTTTCCTTGGTGATCATCATGGAAGGCTAAATCATTAATCAATCCAAGGATCTAACTCAAGCAAGAGAAGAATTGGAGTTTCGGTTCGGTATTTCGAATTCTACTTGAAGGTTCACCTTCTTCTTCAATTTCTATTATGTTTTCATGATTATGAATGCATTTAGGATTGAAAGTGAATTAGGATTATGGATTCATGTCTTAATTTCAATTGATAATCACAAGATTAATTGAATGATATTTCAGTTAGGGTTGTAGTTTCAATCAATTTAGGAGTAGAATCGATTGAACAGCTTCTATTGAGATTGAATAAATGTCCATGATAGAATCAATTTATGAGAATGATGATGATTCAAATAGTTTGGGTTAGTGAATTAGATTGATGCTTTCTAATATGTTTTACATTACTCATTGATAATCTTTTTAATTTCTGCATTGTTCTTTAATTTTAATTTGTGTTCTTGCATGTTTTACTTTGCGCATACCAACTGTTCGAAAAAAACCCCCTTATTATTACCAATGATTTGAAGTTAGAACCATATTGATCATGTCTCTGAGTTGACCTAGGTTAGCTTTGTGCTACAAAATTAGCTTAGTAAAATTGTTTTTAATGCGTCTCGACAAAGCATTATCAATGACATAATATATTAGTTGATGACAATACTTGTTTAGTTACAAACAGCTCAACTATTCCACTTGGCACCGAAATCAAAACCTGGGTCCCAATTGCTTCCCGCAAAATAATTTGTTAGTATTCATCAATATACATATGGAATTAGATGAAAAAAGTGAAATTCGTTTTGGACCTCATAGATGAAGTGAAAAATAAAGGGATTTGACGTGGAGAAATTGACTTACTTTCAAGATGTTAGGATCCATGCCATTGGAATAGTTCACCCAGTTGGGTTGCGTTGTTAATAGGGTCTGTGCATGAATCATGTTAATTGTGACATACTAGGTGAGAATACAGAACAACTGGTCTAAATTAAAATTTGAATTGTAGATAAAGGGAACGGGAATATATTATAAGAAAATATACATACCCAGAATTATCTATGGGTATGGAAGTGGAAAGCTATGAAAAAAGATCACAGGGCTTTGTTCTAGGGTGTGGAAACCTATTGGTGATGATGGTAGGAGCATATTGCTATGCTATGACCGAATAAAAGTTTTTGCAATAAATTTTTGAAACTTTGAATACATAGAATTGATTCTAGACAATGGTTATGCTGGAACCTATAAAAAGACATTCTCACTATACATATACAGAGCTTGACAGAATTTAAAACAGAAGATATCTAAAAGAATGTGATTTTATGTATCCTGGTCTTCCTTAGCTTTAAATGACAATTTATGAAACATTTTCTTGTTGCACCTAACAAATAATTTGACTGTGGTAGTCTTTCTAAGCAGGCAAATAATTTGATCGAAATTCCATTTTTGTATTTATTTTCCTATATTCTTGTTTTTCCCTCTCAGGTAATAAAATGCAAAAACTGGGAATTTTCGGAGCTAGAAGGTGGCTCTGTAGGAGCATTTCTTCAAACCCATTGCCAGTGTGTTGTTGGAAGTGCCCCTACTAGTTTCTACACTGTCGAGAAGGTAAAGCTTTATTCCTTACGCTTCAAATTTGAAAATGGATAACTGTAAACGAATTGGGTACTTGGTATTCCAGGGGAGGTAAGCTTGATTTATTAAGCGCTTTTCCTGAATTTGCTAGAATTTTTGGTGTTTCATTGGTTTTGCCTGTGGTGTAAGCAATGGATTAATGTTCTTTTATTTTGTGATGGTTATGCATTAAATGATAGTTTGAGTTGCTCTTGTTTCAATTCTTTTAATATTCTTTTCCTTCCCAGAACTTGAAAAGGGATACATTCAGCTAGAGAGTTTGTTTGGTGGTATAATGGGCACCCAGATGGACAAAATTTTGAGCCAGACCTAAAGAGCACTGATACATCTGTAATCCTTGGCCAGGTAACTATACCAAATTATTATTTTAAAATAAAATATTAAATTTTACATTAAAAAAATATTGTTAAAAAGTTCTCTCAACATGAATATATCCTACAACTATTATGTTGTACTATGCGCCACTAAGAATGATTATTTTGAAATTCTGAATGTTCTCTCTTTGGCTTACCATGTTTCAGTTTTGACTGCCATAAACATTAAGTGTGCTCACAATGAATATGGTAGTGGTTTCTTTGTGTTGATATAGTCCTGATATATGACACGAACGCTCCTAGTTCCTATACTGCCCAAATTTTATAGTGAGACTTAGTTGAGCAATACTGTATTAGTTTCTTTCTAAGAAAAGACACTTGTCATGAATGTTAAGACTAAAGAACATACTTGTGTTGTGAAGATTTGAAAATACTATGAACACTCTTCAAATAACCAAGAGAGGGGGTGAATTGGTTATTAACAACTTTTAAAAACTTTTCTTGAAAACAATTTGCGGAATTAATACAAGGATCGTATCACACAATCACCTTTAATCAAAAACATATTTTATTTCAATCTAATATGACCATGAACTGCATGTAATGAATGAAATAGCTCTTATTGATTGTCAATTGATTTCCAACCAAGAATAATGAAAGATATACTGATAAACACACAACAATTTATACTGGTTCACTTCACAAACATGGAGGCTACATCCAGTATCTTCCAACCAACACTAGGTCAGAGTTTCCACTAAATCAAAATATTCTTTACAAGCAATTTACAAAAGGTCTCCCTTGTCAAACCTAGACAAAGAATCAAAATCTAAATCCTATAGATTTTTAAGACCAAGAACCAGAGAACACTTCTCTGTTTTACCCTCTAGAGAACCCTTCTCCATAATGCTTGATAGAATCAAATTGATTTATCACAAAAGAATTACAGAACAAATCATTAAACTCTTAAAAAGAAAGATTTAAAATAGACATAACCTGGGATCCTTCATGTATGAATGAATGAGAATGAAATGGATTACCACACGTTCCAGGTTGAATAATTTCTAATGCTTAGAATCACTATCTTGAAAAACTCTTTTCTTCAACAGATCTTCATTAGAAAAACTCAGAACTCAGAAATCAATCTTTAGAACTCTTAGAAAGCTTAGTATACTTTGTGAAATTCGCTCATGTGTACTAAACAATTCGTACAAGGTCTATTTATAGAAAAAAGACTCACCAAACTTTTTATAAAACAGTTTTAACTAACAATAATCGATTAAATCGATGATGTAATCGATGAAAGTTTCTAAATAGTCGATTAAATTGTTCCTCAACTTTCTCGAAAAAGTTTATGAATAGAATAATCGATTCTTATGACATGTTATCGATTAACACAACAAATCATTGTTTTTTTTTTGGCTTATGTAATCGATTACAATGAATGGTAATCGATTAAAGCAGAACAACATGTTTTCCAGGTATAGCGTATGTAATCCATTACAATGAATGGTAATCAATTAAAGCAGTAATGCATGATTTTGATTTTACAATATGTAATCGATTACAAGAATATTGTAATCAATTAATGTGTTCTTGATGACTTTTCTAGATTTAAAACGAAAGCATGTAATCGATTAAAATACTGAGTTAATCGATTAAAACAACAAGTTTTCATTTTCTTTTAAAAACATCAACCATGAAAACATGAACTTTGAAAAATCATTTAAACACTTTAGTCAATTAATCAAAGACATGTATACATGAGGATGAAAATGCAAATGCAATGAAGGATCATAAGGAAATGCACTTGAGCCACTTAAGATAATTACAAATGTCATCAAAATGATTGGGCATGTAAAAAGCTTAAAGTTCAAGTCATCGTTGCTTCAATCTTCTTGCAGTTTCCTTTAAATCCAACAAGATTTTGAACTTGTGTTTTAAGTTAATTGATCGAGCCAAAAATATGAAGCCACACTAATCATTATTTGACAGTTATAAGAATACAAGTGTCTGTTGTAACTTGGATTAGCTATATCTTAATTAGTTGAAAAGTAATTATTTGTGCATGGAAAAATAAAAATAATGTTATTAGTTACTTTTGTCAATTATCTAGTTAAAAGTTCTTTATTCCTTTAGTTACGTCCAGAAATAATGATTATCTCAACAATACTGTGTGCATGGGTTTGTTTTTAATTTCAAATGTGAATAATCTCAACAATATTGTGTGCATATAATCCTAAGTTGTAAAGGAGTAGGATTTTTTTTAAAAGAAATACACTAATCTAAGATGGTTATTAGAAATAACCGTCTTAGATTAGTGTAATTTTTTTAAAAAAAATTGATTCTAAGACGGTGGTTAGGAAAACTGTCTTAGAATGTGAACATTCAAACTGTCTTAGACCAGTACAGTAATCTAAGACGGTTTTTAGTAATAACCGTCTTAGAAACTTCAACCTACGAAGACAGTTGTTATATAACCGTAGTCGAAAGTGATAGCTTTGAACGACATCCCATACAACGACGGTCGTACAATCGTCTTAGAAAGCATTCTACAACCGACGTAGAAGACCTATGTTGTAGTAGTGATAATAGTAAAGGTGTCTTGAGGTTAAATGAGAGATTAGTAAATGTGTCTCGATGTTGGGTTGTCATAAGTGTTGACATATTGAGTTTGCTATTTCATCTTCATATTCACTAGGGTGTATAGTTCTTAGGGGCTAGGTCTAGTGTTCAGAAAAAAGTGTCATGGATGAGTTTGTCATAGATGTTGACATAATCAGCTCACTACTTTATTATACATTGAATTAGTGAAAAATCTCAAGTGTGACTTGAGGACTAGATGTAGATCAAGTTAACCAAACCAATATAAAATATTGATGTCCTATTTTTTGACCTTAAACTCATTTTATTTTTTATTTGCTTATATTTGTGGTTTGTATTGAATTTGGGTTTAGCTTTAAATTTACTATCTTTATCTACTATTCAAGCAATTGAATTTTCAAACATGAAAGGTTAAGCGCCAAAAACATTTGGCTAAAACACAACTTTGGTCCCCTTCATTTTCCCATTTCGCAATTTCTCATTTGAAAATAGAAACATTTAGTCCTTCAATTTTTGAAAATTTGCAATTTTGATCACATTCTCGATTTTACCTATATTTATTGCTTTTATTTCTTACATTTTTAATTAATTAAATTATTTCTTGATATACCTTAAATGATTATATTAGGACTAGGGTTGAATTATTTGAATCAACTACATGCACCATAATGTCACTAAAATGTGCCAAATAGTCATCTTGAGGATCTAGTTCAGTTGGTGTGTATGAACTAGTATAAATCCTCTGACATCACCTTTGATTCTTACAAATAAAATAAAAAAAAAATTCAAATAATTTAATGTTTCTATTAAGTCAATGTTGCATGTTAAATAGGTTATCCAAAGTAATTAACTTGCTCTTGTTAATTTGTCACAAAGTAAGTATAAAAATTATAGAGAAATCATTGAAAGACATGATAGATTAGCAAGGTTGCCTGATCAACAATGTCAACATTATATCTTTTAGTGTGTCTTTAAATATTTTACAAAATAGGACATCATTCCCTTCACCTTTTTTTATAATAAATTTTAATTAATTAGGAGAATATATTACAAGGTGTGTTTCATTTCAATCATTCTTCTATTTTTTTTTATGTAAAAGAAACTTATTTAATATGTGAGAAATGATTTTTGAACACCCTATTAATTAAAGTCTAAAATATGTTTTATGTAGGTAATATATTAACGATTTTTGTTTTGGATCCTTAATAAATGATTTTTTTTATATTGAATTCCTCATAAAATAAAAAAAATTGTTTTTGATTCTTAATATTTGGTTTTAGTCCTTGATAAGTTAGTAGTTTTTTTTTTGTTTCTAACAAATTTTTTTCATTTTGTATTAGTTCTTTGAAAAAAAAAACTTGAT
The DNA here is from genome assembly GCA_007407185.1 of Glycine tomentella. Taxonomy (NCBI): domain Eukaryota; kingdom Viridiplantae; phylum Streptophyta; class Magnoliopsida; order Fabales; family Fabaceae; genus Glycine; species Glycine tomentella. The sequence continues at coordinate 449,392 of PYAF01004486.1, forward strand.
AGGGACTAATAACAAATAAACAAAATTCATTAGGGATCCAAAACAAAATTCACTAATTTATCATGGACTAAATAAATTTTTTTATCTTATTAGGGACTCAAAAAAAAATATTAGGAAGCAAAAAATTATCCGCTAGTTTAACATGCACCTAAAATATATTTTAGTCAATTAAAATATCTCATCAACACTTCACCTCTTATTTCTCTCTTTTTATTATATTATATAATTATCATATTTATATTTTTTTCTTTTTTATTGTTATTGCTAAGTGTAAAAAAAGTGTCAATAACATTTAGGATGTCTAAGTATGTTGTTCCTTGATATACAATAAAAAGTGAAAATAAGTAAACTAAGTATTGATTGAATAACATCTGTCATGTATGATAAAAGTTTAGTAGTTCTTATAATAATTACTTCAAATTAATAATAATTGTTTGTGATTAAATATCATTGTAATAACTGGGTGTCGTAATTATTAAAAATTGAAGGAAAATTGTAGTAACTCTATTTTACTAGACCCAATAATTAAGAAAGGGAGAGGCCCAGGTGGGGCATTCATTCGTTTGTTTTGAATAGGCTCATCATCAGAGGAAGAGGAAGGAAGGAAGGAAGCAATGACGAGCAGGTACTGGGCAGTGTCTCTTCCCGTCCACAACTCCACATCATCATCTCAGCTCTGGAACCAATTGCAGGAACGAATTTCCAACCATTCCTTCGACACACCTCTCTACAGAGTAATTACTCTCTCTCTCTCTCTCTCTCTCTCTGCTTTTCGCTCACTGATCTTCTTCTCTTCTGGCTCGCAGTTCAACATTCCCAACCTCCGCGTCGGAACGCTAGACTCTCTCCTCTCCCTCAGCGATGACCTCGCTAAGGTGAATCCTCATTCCGCCAAATTACTCTTTTCTCTGATCTCGTGTCTCTATCCATTTATTTATTCACCTGCTTCCTCTGTAATGCATTATTAGTCCAACAATTTCGTGGAAGGAGTCACGCACAAGATCAGGCGCCAGATTGAGGAGCTCGAGAGAGTTTCCGGCATCGACAGCTGCGCCCTCACCGTCGATGGCGTCCCCGTCGATTCCTACTTGACCAGGTTTGCCTTCCGTTTCATTCACCACATCTAATCAATCTCTGATCTGTGTTTTTTTTTTTTTTTTTTTTATATATATATTACCATGTTATTGGTAGAGTATCACCGGCTTTGTCGATCACTAATTTTCGTTGAAAATCCTGATTGGCCACCTTTGGTGGGTCTCCCCTGCCAGCCATTTATTTATCTGTGTTTTTTTATATGGGTTCAGGTTTGTTTGGGATGAGGCAAAGTACCCGACCATGTCGCCTTTGAAGGAGATCGTGGATGGTATTCACAGTCAAGTAACAAAGATCGAGGATGATCTCAAGGTATTCATTTTCTTGCAGCTTTCTCTTAGGAGATGGGTAGTTGTAGCTATATGTTGTAGTGCTGAATCATTCCTTTATAGTGGGATCGCGGCTAGTTAGTTATAGTAACTGTTTTATGATTGCATGTCTTTTCTGCAAGCTTGTAATCAACTGAGGTGGAGTGGAGTTGATAATTTAGTTAGTGTAGACTGGTTTTTTCTATTTATTTAATTTTAGGCTTAGAGGGAGGGGAGGAGGGATGCTACATGCTTGAATTCAGAATTGATGTCGGAGCTGAGTAATTTTGGCTCCTTTAAATTGAAAGGGGTTCACTTTGGACGGGAAAGTGAGAGATCTCAACCATTTGAGTCGACAGTTGGTATTATGTTAAAATATATGCACATTCATAACAAAGTATGGATTCGTTGTAATCTATCCCTTTTATTTTCTCATCAATATTTGAGATTCCTCGCTTTTCCTCCCAAAGTGACCCCTCACTTTAGATGGGTCGAATCCAAGAGGAACATGCAATTTAAAATTGTATGTTTTGTTTAAGTCAATATGCTAAAAGTTTTTCCACTTTGATCCATGCGCCTTAGGCTCCCCTGGACTTTAATTGCAAATTAAAACTCAACATCTGATTGGGCAACCTTTTCTTTGATGCCACTAAACTGTCAACTATGGTCAGTTTGGTACTGGTGTAACTCAATCTAAGGATGGTTTTGTAGTCATGCAAGAAAAAGGAATAAGCAATGTTTTAATTTGCGGTCACAGTTGTGGTTTTGTTGTGTTTCATGATATTGCAAGAAATTGTGGACAAATAAAGTCTCTCTGAATGCGACACATTTGTGGTCGTGGACACTCCAAAAACCTTTGTGTTGCAGCCAAAATCATGGTCATGGACCTTTTTTAAAACCTTGGGAATAATACTGAAGCTGTTTTCATGCAAAAATATAAATGACAAAGGATTCACCTTTCTCTCTCTGTTTTAGCTTGCAGAGTCACAGACAGATAGTGCTTGTTCTCATGCTAACATGTTCCGTGATGACCTCTTAGAGTTATGGACCCTTTATATTTTGTTTGAATTTTTATAGTTAGAGGACCTCAGTTTGTCCGATATCATATAGAAGGTTCATTGATAAATTAATCCAGAAGATAAGAAGGACTGTACTTTTGTTTTTTGGGTCAATTCTCAAATACCATGGGCCACTTTATCCTGTGGATTTTGCTTTGGTACTGTTCTGGTCATCATCTGTGATATTAATTTCAGCCTGCTGTCTCACTTTTAAAGGACTTCATTTTCAATCCTTAAGTTACATGACATTTTATTGTGATCCACCTTAGCCATGAATTATGAGAGACACCTCTAAAGTTGTTTTCCACTTTTCCCTCACCCCCAATTGTGAATTTTGTTTTCTGAATAATCTATTGAAGAACAACATCCCCGCTTATTTTGCATGTTGATTAATTTTATCGTTTGGCCCTTTAAACTTTGTCTTTCATGCCAGGTTCGTGTTTCTGAGTATAACAATATCCGCAGTCAGCTTAATGCTATCAACCGAAAGCAAACAGGAAGGTGTGTGGATGTTGTTATGACTGGTCTAGTTTTCTAATATAGTATATTCTATTTCTTTGCTGACCTACTTAACTATTTCAGCTTAGCAGTCCGTGATCTTTCCAACTTGGTAAAACCTGAGGATATTGTAACTTCAGAAAATTTAACTACCCTCCTTGCAATTGTTTCCAAGTATTCACAGAAGGATTGGCTCTCAAGCTACGAAACATTGACAAACTATGTGGTAAGCAGTACCATATTCACGCACCAATTTGAATTTCTTTTGCTACTTCCCTTGAATTATTGTTAATGAATCTTAGTTGTAAAATCCCTATAATCTATCTAAATATCCCAATGATGTTTTTGACACTGTTGAATAATTATGAGCATGCTGTTTTTTCTAGCTTTATTCCTTATTTTGATTCTTATTAGGATAAATGTTTTAGGTCCCCAGGTCTTCTAAGAAGTTGTATGAGGATAATGAATATGCTCTTTATACTGTAACACTCTTCAGTCGTGTTGCGGATAATTTTAGAACTAGTGCGCGCGAAAAAGGATTCCAAGTAAGTATTTATGTATATTTCAATTTGTTAATGTTAGTAATATTGGTATTCTATGATTTTAGTCCTGCCACTTTTTAATGGAAAGTTGTGGGATGGAGGAATGCATTAGACACCTAATGGCAAGTGTTAGTATCAATGCATGAGTTGATGAAAGGTGTTTAATTGAACTTTATGTCATTTTATTCAGATTCGTGACTTTGAATACAGTCCAGAAACACATGAGAACCGAAAGCAGGAATTAGATAAATTGGTACAAGATCAGGAAAGATCGAGGGCTTCTCTGTTGCAATGGTGCTATACCAGCTATGGAGAGGTATTATTCACTCATTTATTTATTACTTAATTTAATTTGTAGAAGCACCCTAGAATATTATAAGGCAGAATTTACAGGTAGCAGTAGACAACCAAGGAGATTATAGAAACATGTTAAGTTGAAGGACTATTTTCAAGCTGGATTTCTTATACCTTGATGTGTCTGTTTCTGTAGTAGCCAATCTGGGACTGGCATTACAGAGTGGTCCTTAGTTTCTTTGTGCTAATTTAGTAGCATATTTTGACCTTAATTTTTTACTTTTCTCGCTTTTTTATCACTCACCACTTATTCTTGTCTTGTTATCCTAAAATGCCATGGTCCTTGCTCACTACTTTTTACTTTATATTTTTCCAAAGGTTTTCAGTTCCTGGATGCACTTTTGTGCTGTGCGTTTATTTGCTGAGAGCATTCTGAGATATGGTCTGCCACCATCTTTCTTGGTAATATACTCTTCTAAAATCGAAGTTCAGTCTAATAGCCCCTGGGATTTTTAAATACTGATCACTGACCATTGGGTATTCCAGGCATGTGTTTTAGCTCCTTCTGTAAAATCCGAGAAGAAAGTGCGTTCTATCCTTGAAGGGTTGAGTGATAGCACAAACAGGCAAGTGGATTATTAATGTCTATGATGTCCGGTTTAGAATATATGACCCTTGGTAATTTTACACGCTGCCAAGTCTAATTTACAGAGGCACATGGCAGATGGATTCAAGATCTATGTTTTTTTTGGTGGGGTGGGGGGGAAATAGGGCACACACTAACAGTAGCAGCTAAGATCCATGTCTGGTTTTATTATTTTGAAGAGTCTGTCAATGAACATGATGTACCGTGTTGGATAGTACTTAACCTAAAATTCTTTAAAAGACTTGAGGCTGCATATTTGGTGTTTTTCTTTATGGGTCATCATAATCCTGAATCCTTGACTAATTTAAACTCATTTGAGATGTTGACATACTTTACAGCTACATGAAAGAGGAGTGGAAGTAAACAAAAGAAATTTGTTTGCGCTTTACTCAATTTATACTATATTAATTCAAAATGACAAAATACGTTACTGGTCTCTTTGCAGTTTCTAATATTCAGCAGTTTAAGACAATAGGAAGTTGTTGATAGTAGATAGTTATTTCAAACTTTAAAACTCTTCTATTCTCTTGAGATTCTCTAAATAAATAAAATAGGTTGAGATGGTAGAAAACCTTATGAGCTTCCCTATGAATTAGAGATCTTTCTAATTATGGGACCAACAGTAGCAATTTCTTTTTCTTAGTGTGAGTGAGCCTCTAGGTGTGTGTCTATGGGGCAGGGGAGGAGAGTGATTCATGTGAGAAAGTGAATCTTATGTAAGAAATTAAAAGGGTGTATTTTGATCATTGTTAGTATGAATGATTAAGAATAAAAATATCAAGCCGTGTGATTTCATTAAAAGATCATGTGACATGTCTATCTTAAAGTCACACAACTTGAAAAATATTTGACTATTTTTGTGATTATGTCTACTCAAAAACTGAATTCGGGTACTTCTGTTCCTGTAGTATCATGCATTCATGTCATGCTTTAGCAGAATTTGCCTTCCTCGCATATCTTGTTACACAATGACAATGTTTATTTGTTCAGTGTATCCTTTTTGCCTCTTAATTTACTTGACTATTTTACATGCTAATACTGTACCTTTAAAATTGTGTGCAGTGCATACTGGAAGACAGAGGATGAAGTAGGTGCCGGTATGGCTGGCCTAGCAGGTGATGCGGATTCCCACCCGTACGTTTCTTTCACGATCAATCTTGCTTGAGCACTCTCAGAAACCGGCCCAATACTTAATTTAGAGTCTGTTAAGGGCTCCTTTCGACAGCCATAATGCCAATGCAAACAGGATTTGAAGAAGATTTTTGTACATTACGATCATATTTCATTCTTTGTTATTATCTATATAATTGAAGCAATCAAAGATTCAAGAGGGTTTAATGAATTTAAGGGTAGCGTCTGGTGCCAGGATTGACCATTAGCAACTTGTATTGTTTCCTGTAAGATTTCTTGTTGGCGATTATGTGAACTTGGAGATGTGACCTACTCTTCTCATCCCTTTAGAGAATAATGCAGCCCTGCAGAGTGTAATAATAAACTGTTACTTGTACGCAATAAAATGTACTTCTCAATTAATCAATATTTAAAGATGTTTTGCTATGAATCTTTTTTCAGTCAAAATTATTTGAATATGAAAAAAATTGTCATTTTTTGTGATATCATATGTAATTATTATTTTTTCCTGTCAAAAAATACATCTTAAAATTCAAGAGGTCAATTTTTTGTTCTGTTTTGACGTTTACAAATATTTTTCATCTACCTATAACTACTCACTACTGTTAGTTATTGCAGATTTCTTTATTAACTATGCACGTGTATTTTTATTAATGAATTATACTAGCGTGTTAGTGCATGTTTAGATACTAATAGGGAGGATTCAAAATTATTTCTATTCTCAAAGCACTAAAATTCTTCCTTCTTTTAATCTTTATTCTGTTTTGAAATAGCAAAACGTATCTGCCGATTTGTGTAGCTACTGGCACGGATCTTGTATGTTGTGAAACAGCAAAGCAAAGGGTTTAACTGTCTACACCAGCCATTTTTCCATTATACCCAGTATACACAGTGTAATATCGATTTTACTCTTCTTGTAATCCGTAAGTTTCATACAGACATACATCATTCAACTTTTTACCGATCAACAATCCGTAAGACTCATGGATTGGTAATCTATGACTCATACGGATTGACAATCTATATGACTCATACGGATCGACAATCCGTAAGTCAATCTATATGACTCATACGGATTGTCAATATGTAAAAGAGTAAAATTAGAAATAAAAAAAAATGTGTTGAGTGTGTTAGAAATATGCCGAGGGTAGGAAATATAACTCAAGCAAAATGAAATTGTAAGTTACTGTTCCTGTGCAGCCCAAGGAACTAGCAAATTGAAATTGCTGGTTGCATCAAGTTAGAAAACTAATTGTTGAACACGTTAAATTGCTGGTTGCATCAACTTAGAAAACTAACTGTTGAACACGTTAAATTGCTGGTTGCAACAAAATTGAAGTATACATTTAAAACTTTTAAAAAATACAAATACACAATAAAGTTACAAATAACAAAAAAAATCTCACTTGCATAATAATTTTAAAAATATATATATATGCTAAAAAAAACACTTTTACTAAAACCATTAAAAAAATATTACATAAAAATTTCACAAAATAGACACAATCATATAACAAAAAAACATATATCACATATACATCTAATTATACAAATACTTAACATATATATGTTAACATATAAAAAATGAAACAACAATTTCAAATTGTTGTTTCAGTCTTGATGTAACTACAATGTGTTGTTGAAATAACAATTAGCAATTGTTGGTTCATTTTAAGTGATGGACAAACAAAATAGTTTGGCTATTTCCTTATTAGGATGGACCAGCTATTTGCAATTGTTGTTTCATACTTGCAGTTGACTTGGAATGCCACATCCTCAAATTTTCTGTTTCACTCTTCTTTGGTTAAAACAGACTTATGCTTTTGATATATTTTAAAATAGGCCTATTTTGATAATAAATTTTTAAAAGAGATCCAAAAAGATCAATCACTCGCATAACTTGAGATTTTAAAATTAAATATTTATATATTAAATATATACTACAATTACATTGATTATAACATGGGTAGAACATTTGTAAAGAAATGAGAAAATGAAAACCAAATCAATGTTGATGAAGGGAAACAGAAAATATAACAACCATTCTAACTTCTAAGTTTTAAGAGCAACTATAATCATTATTTCTTATATGAATTTCTTAATTATCTTCTTGTGGCTCCTGTCATATTTTTTGTAGTTCCAACAATGTCATGTCATTCATAAGAAATTCATATAGAATTTTACTCCAATACAAAAAATCACAAGAAATTTCAAAAAGTCCACACATTTATATTTTTTTATTATAACTTAATTATTATTCCAATAAAATAATTAATTCATTTTTCAGTTTTTATCTATACAAATAATAAATATGAATAATTGAAGAAAATATTAAATATCAATTAAAAATAAACAAAATTACGTAACATTGAAAGGAAAAGGGTAAAAATAAAAAATACATTTTTACATAATAATAGATAATTAAACACAAATACATTTTCACATTTTCGGTCACCGAAAATGTTGTACGAGTTTTTTTTCACTAGAATTTGGATCTCTCTCATCTAGTTGAATATTGTCTGTACCGATTGATGATTCAACTTCATTGCTAGGGGGCTCAATATTGGATAAAGAAGGTCTAGTGTTTTGGTTGGTGGGGGTGATGGTTGCCTACAAAATTGTGGATTTTGAGAACTACCACTGGTAGGTGGCTCTACATTGGATGAAAGATGCATATACTACATGTGTGAGGGTGGTAGATACATAACATACTGTGGTGGATTTTGAAAATTTCCACCGGTATGGGTTGGTGGATACATAACATACTGTGGTGGATTTTGAAAATTTTCACTTGTATGGAGTGGTGGTGAATACATAATATATTGTGGTGGATTTTGAGAATTTTCATTGGTATGTGGTGGTCGATATACAACATAATGCGGTGAATTTTGAGAATTTTAACTGATAGAGGGTGGTTGATTTTACAAATAACTTAGTAACATTGATAATTATACTGATTGGGATATATTTTAGAGATAATAAAAATTGAGGTTTGATAGGAACAAGACAAAAATTAGAAGTAGAAATATTGTGAGCTTAACAATATCTAACAGTAAAAAAAATTGTCTCACAATAGTCCACTGACAACGATAACACCACTAACCCTTCTCTCTTTTGTCTCTTCAACATTCCAGATCCTTCCTAATTTTTTACCTTGTTCTCTTTTCTCAATTTTTCTCTAGTTGCTTCTTCCCTATCTGCCCTTCTTTCTTTTCTCTCTTTTCTCAATTTTTTTCCAAAACCTTCTCTCTTCTTTAACGTCCAAACCTTTCTCTCTCCAAAACGTTTTCTTTCTTCACACTTTCATACTTCCCACCAGTCCTTCTCTTTTTTCTCTCTTTTCTCAATTTCTCCATAACCTTCTCTTTGCTTCAACGTCCAAATCGATCTCTACCAGCCATTCTCTCTTCTCAATTTCACACTTCCCCACAACCCTTCTCTCTTTTCTCAATCGCCCGTCACACCACACCACACTAGCACCATTCATTACCGGTAATCATGGAAATCAGGGCCCCTCTCTGTCTCCTTTTTTCTGTTCAAATTGATTTCCCCTCTCTAGAGCAAGGACATTCATCACCCTGCCAATGTCAAACATTGTGGAGGAAGCAACGATATGCGTTTGTGGTATTTCTTCTACTCTAAATTGGGATTTTGGATTTTGCAATGATTTTGATCTTCATTTTGTTTCTTTCCCCAATTTCCTAGGCTTTGTTTGGGAAAGGGATTTTTGAGGGAAATGAAGGAATGGAAAAAGTTTAGGTGGTGACATCTCCTTGTTTGGGAGTTTTAATTTTTGAGGAAAATGATTTGGGGATTTTTAAAACTCATCTGAAATATTCCAAAGCCTAAAAATTATTGTTCCCCCAATTTGGGGTTTTTAGAAGGAAAAGTAATAAAATTACTATCCTACCCCAACCAGTGTTAATAAAATTACTATCTTACATCAGCCAGTGTTAATAAAACACCAAAATATAAAGCACTGAATCACAATTCAATGACAAAATTGTAAAAGTATCTTATTAATTCTCCATTTTCCTCTCTTAATATATTTTTAACTCCTAAACAAGGAGGAAGGAACTTCCCTCATTTTCTTCCCTTTCCTTTCACTCCCTTCTCCTTGAATCTCTTTTCTTTCCTTCCCCTCCTAACTCCCAAACAAATCCTTAGTGTTTTGATTCGTTCTTCTTCATTTTACTTACGATTACATTGGTTGATGCTAGTGTTTGATTCGCTTCTAATTTCAATTGGTGTTCAAAAAATAATAAATTATTTGGAGAAATTATTTCTTATATTAGAAACTCAAATTTATGATGAAATAACTTACATGCCGCATGTCAAGTAGATACTCTTCAACAAAGAGTTTATTCTAATAAACGATTTCTTACTCTTATAAACCACAAAATATCTCTAATTCAAAATGCTCTAACCTCTTTTTTATAGAAAAATAAGATGTCCTATCCAACCAACACGATCATGCCATCAGTCGATGCATCCAATGGCAATAAATCAAACATAACATGCCTCGTAGACCAATGGACATAATCAAGCAGTCAGTAGAAGCCTGTGCAATTTAAATCCAATGGCTATCACTAGCAGCATATGATTATTTATAAATAAAAAAATATAAAACAAACTTTAGCTTTATGGGCCAAGATGCACGCAGTTTGAAAAGTAATTGCAGAGGATCTTAATCCATCAATCATAAATTCATAAATAGTAGCATATGCATCCCACAAGTATTAATGGTGAGAAATGATGACTTTCTAAATATTTTCTCTAGCTATGAAAACTCAGCGCCCACGTTAACCCACACCTTTTAAGCGTTTGACACTCCATATTTGACAAAGTTGAAAATTATTTGAAAGTGGAAGTTGAAAAAATAATTAATAGTTGAAAGTTAAAAAATTATCTTATTGAATCATAAATATTTTATAAAATAATTTATTGAAATAGATAAAAAATGTAAAAATTACATAAAAGATAAAATAATTAAATTTTATCTTAAATAAAAAATATTAAATTTAAAAACTAATAAATACTTAAGAACAAAACGAAAATAAATATAAAAAATTAAAAATTAACATTTTAAAAATAACTCTTTGAATAGTGTATAAAAAATGCTAAAAATTATTTTTTAAAAAAAACTCCAATCAAACAGTAAAATAAACTTTGCAGATAATGGAAAAAACTGAAAAAACTACTATCAAACAGTAAAACAAACTTTGCAGGTAATGGAAAAAACTGAAACTAACTGTTTTCCAACCACACTAATAATCTTGAACTTTTACACCTTTTCTACAAATCCCTTAGATTTCCCCGCTTGCGATATTCATAATCAAATTCATTCGAAGTCCTAATTAAAGTCAACTGAGAACCCACCCGATCACCTCCTCTCGGAATTGGTTATTTACAAATCCCAGCTCAATGAGCTTGAATCATGTTTTTACCTTAGGGCAGCCAGCCCCTTAACCTAATCTTTTTTTTTTTAAAAAAAAGGCAAACTGTCAAACGTGTGAATCACACTAACCAAAATTGAAACGTGAACCACGAGCTATCATAAAACATTAATAGAGCTTTTTGAATTACCTCATGGCTTTTTGTGTGCAATCTTAATATATGCATGAGTTCAAAATCGGCTTTTGTATGTAAAAGGGGTAATTTTTTTTACAAATTATCGATTAGGGGTTGATTTTAAAAATTTACGAAAAATGGGTAAGTCGTAAAATTATTTTTTACGACTTCATTTTTTTTTAATTTTATTCGCTTAAAATCGTAAATATTTTTACGACTTCTAAATAATTACAATTTTAAATTTACGACTTAAAAGTCGTAATATAAAATCGTGCTAAATAATACGACTTTCAAAATTAATTTTATATAAGTCATATATTATTTTACGACTTCAGTTATATTTTAATTTTTTTATTTCAAGAAATTTTTTTAAAAGTCGTATAATTGGATACGACTTCTTCATTATTTTTTTTTATTTTTTGAAAGTCGTATAACCCTATATGACTTCTT
>PYAF01004486.1:466353-478847 GCA_007407185.1 Glycine tomentella
TAAAAAAAAAATAAAACAAGAGTAGTATAGAATTATACGACTTTAATTAAAAAAAATTGATGAAGAAGTCGTATAGGGTTATATGACTTTCAAAAATATGAAAAAAAAATAATTGAGAAGTCGTATCCAATTATACGACTTTTGAAAAAAAAATTCTTGAAATAAAAAAATTAAAATATAACTGAAATTGTAAAATAATATACTACTTATATAAAATTAATTTTGAAAATCGTATTATTTAACATGATTTTATATTACGACTTTTAAGTCGTAAATTTAAAATTGTAATTATTTAAAAGTCGTAAAAATGTTTACGATTTTAAGGGAATAAAATAAAAAAATGAAGTCGTAAATAATTTTACGACTTCCTTTTAGAAGTAGTAAATAATTTTATGATTTATCCCTTTTTAGTAATTTTTTAAAATCAACCCCTAATTGATAATTTGTAAAAAAAAAATTACCCCTGTTACTTACAAAAGCCGTTCAAAATCATTCGAAGACCCAAAACGAGAAGTCCAACATATCGATAGGTGACTGGATTCTGTATTTCTTGTAACGGCGGCGCAATAATTATATTCTCATCATTTTTGCATTTTTCCAGGAACCAACGGATGAAATAGCTGGCAGTTCACTCATGAATCGGGCATGACAACAGTCGTTGAAGAGAGCTGATGATAGCAATACAATAAAACGTAACGCAACAAAAAGATGTATATTTTCCAAATGACAAATAATCAAGTACACTAGCGAGTGAAAATGATCTCAATCTAGGCATTGCATGTGTCAGTGCTTATGCACAGACAAGAAAAACAAATGTGTATTCCCGTTTGACAATGGCATGTAGAAAACCTAACATGCAAAATTATATCATTCCTACCTACAAAGTTTTCAGCAAGTGGAAGGATGCGAGCAAAACCATCCTGCCAAAATTTCAAAATACTCAAATATAATAAAAATGGAAACAATGTCTGAACTTTAAAAGAATATTATCCAACCAAGCTTGAGTTCCATTCAAGCAACTTCAGCAGTCCTCTGTTTATTTATGGTCCCTATTCACTGGCTTTCTAAGTTTCGTAAAACATTGTTGCTTGTCATCATTGACCATTCTATGCCTTTGCTAGCTCAGAACCAGGAGCTGGAGCAGCTGCAGGAGCAGGACCACCAGTGGTTGGCCTGGGAATTGGGGGGGGGGAAATTTCATTAGCACGTCCATAATGAAGGAATGAAAGAATGGAACCCTATCATAGACTAGCAATTGTGTAAACTTACAATCCAACAAAGACTTTGAATGCATCATATATTCCCCATTGGGCTCCAGTAAGAGTTCCAATCATAACAATACGGAGGGGGAGACCACGGGTAAAGAGACCCCACAAACCAAGCTTCTTCACCGCCTGCAGTATATAGTATATAAAATCAAAGAAACTCGTCAAAAACAGATGTAATACAAAACAATTACACTAAACATGCACCAAGTCTGAAACTCACATCACCAACTGTTGCTCCTTTTGCATTGTTCAGAAAAGAGACAAGATTATCAGCAGGATGAGACACAATTGCACAAAGTACACCAGCAACATATCCACCAGCAAAACTGACACCAAGTTGCAGGCTTTTGGTGCACTCATTCTTTGGTGTTGGGATGGCATGCTTATAGATCAGCTCAACAATGGTCTCAAAAGAAGCAAACTTCATCATTGTGTCTGCAAGAAAGAACATTTTTATGTCATACAGGTTTTATTATCAGGTAACAGGACCTTTTATATATCAGGTTATAAGATGTAAATGAAACAAAGCTCAAACTAATACAGCACAAAACATGAATTTCACCACCAATATTCACAATGACGCATAGCATCATTTCTCAACAGACAAAATTAAATTTTTAAAGTGAGTAAAGAGCACAGAACAAAAATAACAATTCCATATAATGCTAAAGGCAGCATAAATAAGATTTAAGAAAAACAAACAACTCACAAACCAACCATACTTTGCAATATGGAAATGCTGAGTACCAATAATGTGGTATCAATATCATAATATAGTGTAAATAATCAGGGTTTTCTAGGCATATGCATCCAAAATCTACAATAAATGGAAACTAATTTCCAAGGGAGGAAAAAAAAAAAGGCAACTTATCAGCAACTTCATAAAGAAATTGATAAAACAGAAACACAATAAGATCATTGAAAAATTTGTACAAAGATAGCAAACAGAATTAAACAACTTATACTCTTCAATCCTAGGCAAGCAAGCTTTTGAACTACTCTACAAGGAATTTTCTAAATTTCAACCAAGGAATTCTATAGTCATATTGGTAAAATATAAATCATTGCTAATACTAAATAATAAGTTTTAACAAAGCAAATAAGCAGACAGGAATATTCAGTTTTTAAATGTGAATTGTAATGCAACAAGGAAGTGCCACACTGGCTCAACCATCAGGGTATGAGAATTTAGTAAACTGAAATATCTAAAAGTTGGAGTACAAACTAAAACACCTATCTATTCTGGTAACCCAAATGATACTGAACAATGCACAAACATCCATGGATGGTTAACTTACATGGAATCTGTCGTCCCCAGAGAGGCACTAAACCCTTGTACAGCCTGAAATCATAAGACACTGCATAAGATGACATCCTAATCTTAATTTTAAACATAGATCAACATAGAATGATTATAGTACATCATCTAACAAAAACAATGTAAGAGTTAACAGCATTTGTAAGTATACCCTAAGGTTCCTTCAGATCTGACAAATTTTGGGAGCCCATCAGACAAACCCCTTGCAAAACCAGGCTGAGTTTGGACACGGACCTTCACAGCCTCAAATGGGCAAAGAGCAATATCAGCAATAACCTCAGCAGATGCTGAACCAGCAAGGTAGATCAAGGTCTTGTACTTGCTTGCGTACTCTGGGCCAGCAATATCAGAATAGTACTTCTTAAAGAACTCGTAAAATCCAAATTTGCAAGCACCCTGAGCACTATAACCAAGCAAGGTAGGCACCCAGCCACGGAAAAAGCCCTTGAATCCCTGCTCCTTAAGCAAAACTCCAAAACCAGACGAGATGCTCTTGTACTTAGCAGGGTCAATCTGAAATCAATATCCAATTCAAACACAAATCCTAGGAACAACCAAGTAAACAATCCCAATTCCAACGCCATATATTAACATTAGGATTTTACTCCTCTAAAGTACTTATAAAGTAAGTAATATTCTAACACAACCATAATTCTATGCATGTGCATGTAATATCAAAAGTTGATTTTCTAATCAACACAAACTAAGATTACTTACTTTAGAAGAGTCGGATCCTTAATATTACAACACAAATCACAACTAATCATTACAGGTTCAGCACTTCAAGACGGCTCTAATGTAACAATGTGTCAAATGAAGTTTCTCACGCAGAATCACACTCAGCACCTCAACGGATTAAAACTACTGAGGAGCAGGATCCTTAAAATTACAACTTACAACACAAATCACGACTATTCACCATTACAGATTCAGCACTTGAACAAAAACAAACTTCCATCTCCTCTAATGTAACGATGAGCCTAACGAAGATTCTGTCGCGGAATCGTGAAACTAGATAATCTAACAGATTTAATCGGAAAAAAAAACTGCAAAATCATGAAACTAGAAAGGCAAGGATAGCACACGTCCGAAACTAGAAATAAAAAATTGAAATCGAGCTAGAAACGTCACGAAATACGAGGCGAACGATGCTTCAACTAAACACAACTTCCAAGCGTATCAGATCTAATTAACGAAGACGCAAGAATCACGACCCAGCCGCAGATCTAAACCATCACGAAGCAAAATAGTAACAAACACAGCACAATCGAGCGGAAAGAGAGTGTAAATCTAAGCACAGTATGTTAGATCGATATATATATATAGAGAGAGAGAGAGAGGACCTGCATATTACACTTGACTAGGTCAAGAGGAGTGACGGCCATGTGAGTGAGGCCACAGCTGAGGATTCCACCGGCGGTGCAGGCGGCGTAGAAGGCGGGGGAGTACAACTCGATCTTGCGTGACTCGCTAGGAGAGGGAATCATGAGGCCACGCGATCCGGCGTCGAGGTTGGCCGGCGGCGGGGATGGAGCGGCGGCGGCAAGGGAGGCGGAGTTGAGCATGTGGTGGAGAGGGAGCGTTTTGGAGGAAGAGGAGTAGATGAAGGAGGGGATCAGGGAGTTGCGGCGGGAAGAAGAATCTGGGAGAGCCATTACGAGACACACAGAAAGAAAGAAAGAAAGGGTTTGAGAGAGAGAAGACGCAGACAAAGCAAGGGTCAGAAGCGTCAAAGGAAAGCGAGCGAGAGAGAAGGAGAAGGGTCTTTCTCTCTCTTTCTATCTCCCCAATGCTTCTGCTGCGTTTGGTTCCCAATTTAGTGCGCCATTGGTAGCACGTTGCGTGCTACTTTATATTGGTTTGGTGGTGCCAATTGCGTTCCGGCCAATATGCCCCCGCTAACTTGTCTGAATTACCGTCTTGGCACTAGATAATAGGAGAAATGGAAATCTTGCTTTTGATCTAAAAATCAGAAAGAAAATCCAGAATAAAGTTTGAGAAACACTACAAGCAAATGCTAATTAGGTTCCTGGTTAACAAATTAAATTAAAAAATATTATTAAAATGTGTAAAACTACATTTTTTATTCTAATGAATTACTTGTGAATTTTTCTATTTTATCATTTTTTATTGCTACTTCACAATAAATACATATATAAATTAATTAAAAAATAGGTGGAAAGTAAGATAAAATTGATAAGGGAGTAATTGATGTTATTTTAACTTTAAAAACAGCAGATAAATAGAAAAAAAAATTATAAAAAAACCTGACAATTAAAAAAGAATGAAGAAAGTAGTACATTATTTTTTAGACCTTTTTTAAATATATTTTTTAATTGATTGAATTTTATTGAAAAATATACAAATTTGTTGATCCCACATCCTATTTAACAATTCTCTCATTATTTTATATTTTTTAATCAATTTTAGTCAATTAAAGAGGATAGGTTAAAAAGAATGTCTTGTTAGCAATCCTCAAAATGCTTTATATTAATTATGTGTGTTTGATAAGACACCTTTGTAACTTATAACTTTCTTTGACTAGCTAATTTGACCATTGTACTTTTACATACAAAAAGGTCTTATGTGTAATGATTTAAATGTGATTAATTATACTTAATCAATTTAAGAATTTAGAAATATTTTAGCTAAATTTTGATCTCCTGTGTTTTTATCACATATTAGAAAATTCGTAATTTAATTTAATCCTTAAATTTGCTTACATTTTATGTTTTTTAATGCTTAATTGCACATTGCCCACCTAACTAACTATATTTTGCCTATTTTATCATTCGATATTTTTTCCCTGAATTTTACTACCCACATTTTACATGTTTACTAAAAAAAGGTTTAAAAAACCAAAACGATATCATTTTGTTACCATTTTCTGTAAAATAAGGTTATTTTGTTACCAAATTGATGATAAAATGTGAAGAAAAAAATATGATTATAAAATGAGTGCAAAAAAACTTGGGTAATAAAATTTGTCAAATGATACTTTAAAAAATTATGTTAAGTCTAGCGTTTAATTGTAACGAAATAAAAGAAATGAAATGTAAATAAAATTGAGAATTAGATTAAAAAAATTATGATTTAAAAATTAAAACTAAAATTATAAAAAAATAGAGGGACTAAAATCATATTTAAAAATTATAAGAAAACTAAAATTATAATTTAGTCCAATATTTTTGACATATTAAATAAAATATTAGTATTTTATTTTATTTTCAAATGTACATTGTACGAGAAACAATAGGGAAACAAAACTAGCACATTGGCATTTACAACTTAGAAGTCGAAGTCAACATGAGACAAAAATTTGCTTCAAACTTTGCAAGAAATAGATGTCATAGCAAAACAGAAATAGCCTTCCTCAAATAACAAGAAATAGAGTGATTTAATTTGCCACGCAATATATGACCTGAAGGGGAATGCATATGTTTCAATGGAAAATGTCTAAGTAAAACATGTCATTTAAAAAAATTAAAATTAAAATTTTCATGTTGTGAAGTTAATTGAACAATTACGGAATAAGTATTTAGTTTGAGTTTATATATATATATATATATATATATATATATATATATATAACTTTAACTGAAAGCACCTAATACACAGGCGTCATCAATTTTATTATTGTTTTTTTGAAAATTAATTAATAATTGTTCGCATTACTTTTTTCTTTTTGCTGCAAGGGCGGGGCTAAACAACTCCAGGCCCGAATTTATTAAGCTCTATCAGAGGGAGGAATAGAACTTACATTACCCTGAAGGGCTTCAACAATAATGTTAGGAACATTATCAAAAGTTATAAACCTATCCATCATATTCAAACCAAATTTAGCCAACCCATTTGCCACACTATTAGCATCACAAACGTAGGAGACTTTGCATTAATTGTTGGGTCTTCCCACTCAGCTTCTGAAATTCCTGAACCAACGTAAAACAAGGATGCACCATGTCACAATTGCTAGACACTAAATCCACAGCAACGTGGAAGTCTGATTCCAGCCATAGGGTTTGATCATGAGTATGATTCCTTTCCAAATTCTTGAAGAGCCACTGGTTGAAATCAAGGCTCCTAAAATCTGGGAGCAAGTTGTCACCCCCAATCATCTCCCAAACTTCCAACATGCACTTTCTTTCAATCTCTAAGTGTAGTCAAGTGTAAGGTTTTTTTTTACGATAAATAACTGAAGGTAGCTCAATTATAGGCGTCAACCTTTTTTTATCAAAGACTTATCTTTTGTTTTTTGGTACATAGTGAATTAGTGATGTCTAATAATAACTGAAAGTATTTTATTAGAATAAAAAAATTAATTTAGTTTTTTGTTTTTATGTAGAAACCTTAAAAGACTGATAAAAAAAAACACTAGTCTTGTTGAATGCCTTAAAGACACTGATTAAAAAATTAAAAAATATCTATATTATGAAAATTATAGAAAAAAAAACATAAAAATTGTAATACTAGGCGTTTTAAGTTATTTTATTTAAATAAAATGCGTTGATAAAATAAAACGCTCAGTATTTCGCAACAACAAAAATAAAACGTCCAATATTAGACATCGCCATTTTCTTTACTTTTTTATAAAATTATAACAAAAAAAATAATTGTAATGTGATATTCTTAATAAATATAAATTTGTTAATAATATAATATACCATAAAATAACAGTATAATTTCTTAAATGAAAATGTTTGTATGAGTTATTTTTATTCTTATTAAAAAAATTAGCACAGCCTAAAGTTTTGTGAAATTGTACAAACTTTAAACTTTTTTGTTTTTTTAACGTTTCAAGCGACCCCTAAATTGTTCAAAGATGCAAGCATGTTGGATCGAAGCGCGCAGACCTTTGGAATCAGATCTCCGCCATTGATGGATCAAGTCAAGTTGATAGCTTCCATGATTTTGTGTTTAAGCTTCTTCTTTCTATCCCTGAAAGCTAAAGTACTAAGTGCGTGTGTGATGCTCATGTGGAGTTTGAAGTGATCATTCGTGCCAGAGAAGTTCTCAGTCAATGGAAACAAGCACAAAATAGTCTTTCTCCGGTGCACCCTTGAATAACTCCATCTTCAGGCAAGCTCAAATGTAACGTGGACACAACTTTTTTTGAAGCTAATGAGAAGATGGGCATGGGAATGTGCTTAGATGATGAATGGGGTGGTTTTAAAGGAGCTCGTGTGCTCTGCATGGACTTTTTGGCCCAAGTTCATGAAGGTGAAGCCCTAGCTTTTTTTCGAAGCTATTAGTTGGCTTAAGAATAAACTCCTAAAAGACATTATCATAGAGGTTTACTGTCAGAAGATTACCTTGTCACTGGCACAAGGCAAAGAAGACATATGTTTTTGGTTGCATCATGAAAAAGTGTCGTGATCAATTGAAGTCTCTCTCCAAAACTATAGATCTTGCTTTGTTAGGAGACAAGCCAATCTAATGGTTCATGACTTAGTTAGGGTTTCTAGATTTTGGTCTTCGTAATTTTTATCAACTTCCTATTTGTATTGTTGACCAATTCTTGAAGGAAATAACATGAGTTCGTGTTCTTAATAAAATGTTTCAAGCAACCTCTTTTATTGAAAAACATGATATAATATTTTCAAACAAATAAAAAATTTAACATAATATATAATGGGTATCATTGTAATATTTTTCAAATAATTTAATAGAGTTAACCCAGAGATAGAAAAAATAAGCAGATTTTGTTAATCTCACCAAACAGCAGGTAGGCAATGTAATTATTTAAATTTACTCTAGTAAAAATTAAATATATCACTTCACGTAAATTACGTAAATTCTCACAATTGAATCTAATTATAATGGCGCAAATAATCATATCTGTAGTATAAACTAGAAACCATGTCGAGGATTTCCTCTGGAAGCATATTCTAATATAAGATTTTATTTTTCATTGGAATGCTCAATTGTGGTGCATCTGTAATTAAAATAAGAATGAATGGCATTTGTTGCATATGATGTTGTAAAGACTAAAAAGAGGGACGAGTGAACACTGAA
The DNA here is from genome assembly GCA_007407185.1 of Glycine tomentella. NCBI lineage: Eukaryota > Viridiplantae > Streptophyta > Magnoliopsida > Fabales > Fabaceae > Glycine > Glycine tomentella. The sequence goes on from PYAF01004486.1 coordinate 474,952, forward strand.
CAGGGAGGAGGGCGGTGGTAATGTGGTATATACCATATACTATATATATTCTTTCCGCCATAATGTTGGAATCGCCCCTATATATGTTGCCATTCTTATATTTTAATTTAATTTTTATTGACAATATACCTTACTCTATTCTCTTCATCTTTCAAGACACGCAACTGTAATATATATTGGTTAACATTAACATTTTTATAGTAATTGATCAAATCATTAAATATTTTTTATAGAAAAAAGTGTTAATTTTTGGGACACACCTTCTCTGCCTAACTTATTGTCTATATATATATATATTACTGACCTCAAGGACAACAACCCAAGCTAAAAAGTAAAAACTTCTATAAAAAGAAACACTAACAGTGTATTTGACTTACTTAATGTTGATTTTCGTGTTTTTGATTTCATTCCTACTTTTGTATCTTTGATGTTGTTCCCTAACTTCTTGCCTATTGGTGTAATGTTTCCTGGACCTTAGTTTCATTTTTTAATGTAACAGAAAAATAAAATAAAAAAATAACCTAAATTTTTTTCCATTTTTTAATAATATTTAACATTTAAATTAATCCATTTTATCTAATTTCGATTTTTGATAGAAATAATTTTTTGTCAAACTCTGAATTAGTCAGGATTCTTTTTCTCTAATAAATAAGAAAATTAAGACCAAAATATTTTAATAATTTGTGCTAAAATTTTATTCTCTTTTAGTTGATTGTCAGCCTGTGGAATACTATTGATATTTAAAATAGTTAAACAAAAAATTCATGATATTTAAAAAGATTAAATAGGAAACAAAATTTTCACTTAACAAAAGAAAATAAAGAAAATTAATGAAAGACTAATAAAAGCTAGGTTCATTTGCTAAATAACTTTTTCACATGAGGAAATCATTTTTCAAAAGAGAAAACAATGATTTTTTTTATAGTTAAATTAAATTTTATTAGTCTAGTTCATATTATTAACCATCCATTAACTTCCTTAAGAGCATCTCTAACACAAGTACTTAAATAAGTTGCTTAAAGTTAAACAATGTTGTTTAACAAATTTTATCATTGGATTTGATAACTTGACAGTGTGTTTTGAGTTATTTATACAAAAAAATTGGATTTTCCGATGGATAGAATCTGTCACTAAGTTAGAAAACTCATCGGAAAAACAGAATTTCCGACGGACAAATCCGTCGATAAAAAGGATATAGGAAATTTTAACTGATGGATTTTTTTGGTCCGTTAGTAATTACCGACCAAAATATCTGTTGGTAATGATCCGTGGAAAAATCCGTTGGAATTTTTCCATGGATAAATCCATAAGAAATTTCTGATGGAAAAATCTGTTGGAAATACACATATGGGACATTAGCGTTGAATAATTCCGTCGGAAATTTGCATGGGCAACTAATTTTTTGGCCTTTTATTTTTTTGGCAGCTAATGTTATTTATGAATATTTAATTATAAATTACATTTTTTAACAACAACAATAAAACATAATACCATACATGTCATTAATGAAATATTCAAATTCATTAATCTCAAACAAATTAAGTAAAATTAAAAGTAACAGAGTCATAAAAACATCATGTCTAATAAGTCAATACTAATCATAAGGTGTTGCGTGTCAGTAATCAAAATAGTCATTGCTGTAGTCCCTCTGCTGTTCATCTTGTTGTTGCTGCTATTCATGTGCTTGATCATTATGTTGTTGAGGTTGTTGGTCATGTGACTGGTGATGTAGTTGATCATTTTGTTGTTGTTGTTGTTCCGACCGCTGGTTGTCAGCTTGTTGCATCTCGAGCAGCTGTTGGTGAGGTTGTTGATGTTGTTAAATAATGTTTCGCGCTTCAGGAGGTAGAAATTAAAGTACAATTGACTGAAAGACACGCATCCCCTCCTTCGATTGAAGCATCTCCTCCTTCGATTGACGCATCTCCTCCTTCGACCGATGACACTCCTCCCTTAGTCGAATAACTTTCGCTGAATCAATCAATTGACTGGAAGATCCTTGCATATGCTGCATGAATGTGTCATCTCCAGATTTATAACTATGTGCAAGATCTCTAGTACCGTAAAGATGTCCCTTATGCTTTGGTCCCACAACAGCAACCCAATACCGAGTCCTAAGTCTTTGTTCCTCAGCAGGGTCTAAAGGAGTCATTTCTGATTCACCAACACTTGAGGTTGCATCGGACCTAGCTTGAGATAGTCTAGCCTCAAAGTTTTCCTGTCATTGATAAACAATTATTATTAAGTAAATGTATTAAACATTGTGAAAACACAAGAGTGCATGAGAGATTATGGTCTCACATGTGTTTGCCTAGATCTATCATCGACGGCAAAAGAACCAAAGTGGTGTTTTTTTACAAAATATTTACCGATAAGGGGTTGTTTCAAAACTATTTACAAAACTGGGGTTGTGTAACATAAACTATTTACAAAACTGGGGCTATGTAACATGCCTAATTCAGACATGTTACAGCTGCCCCATTTTTGCAAATAGCCCCCCCCCCCCCCGCTCCCCAGTTGGTTCATATATTGGCTTCCAGTGTTCTCTGTCTCTGTTAAACTACCATCATTCTGGTATTTTTTTCATTTTTTAAGAGATTTTTGAAGGTGTTTTGAGTGACGAGAAGCATGCGTTCAAGTGGTGATTCTGTTCGCGTTTGAGGGATTAGGGTTTGCTGGGCATGGTTAGGTTGTGTTTAGGGTATGGTCATGTGACGTTAGTTTGTGGTTAAGGGTTTAGGGTTTAGGGTGAGCATTTATGTTTGTGACATTTATGTTTAGCATGCTCGGTCTAACTATTATTTAACGACGTTAACCCCACAATGAGGGTTCTCTCACCTTGAGTATAATTTATCCTTTGCAGTGGCTTTTTCTTTCGTGAGCGTAGGCGGAATCCCTGGATCTAGTGGCCAGTGAATCACTGATAAAAAAGAAGAAACTTTGAGATTTTGAATGATGGAAGGAAGCTGAGATACATGGTGTGTTAGAAAGCTTATGGGAACCACTGACCAACAAAAACAAATCACCAAGCGTGTAAAGACAAAAAATAGCAGAACACGGACAGATATACACTTTGCCTCACAAATTCTCAAAAGCCAAAGGTCAGAAGCATGATAGAGACAAGACAGTAGGAAACGTGTGAAGCATAAATGGTTGATTAATATTAATTTAGTCAAATTTTAAATCGTTTTTTCAGAGATTTTTGAAGTTGTTTTGAGTTACGAGAAGCATGAGTTCAAGTGGTGATTATGTTCGTGTTTGAGGGATTAGGGTTTGCTGGGCATGGTTAGGTTGTGTTTAGGGTATGGTCATGTGACGATAGTTTGTGGTTAAGGGTTTAGGGTTTGGTGGGCATGGTACGTGACATTTAGGCTAGGGTTGGGTTAGGGTTGGGTGTCATGGTCATGTGACAATGGTTTGTGGCTAAGGGTTTAGGGTTTGGTGGGCATGGTATGTGATGTTTGGGCTAGGGTTAGGTTAGGGGTGGTTTCATGGTTCTGGTTGCATGGTTTAGGGTTGGTGGGCGTGTTGAATGACGCCCAACTTGGGCGTCTTCTTCAATGACGCCGAACTTGGGCGTCCCCAGAAAAAATGAATCACTTAACGTTTATAAGTATCTATCTAAAAAGTAACTAAAAAGAAATCAACTTAAACCTTAACCCTAAAGACCATGTACGTACGCCTGCCGACACAACCCTAAACCACAGCCAAACCCTAAACCCCAACCAAACCCTGAATATGTTGTCTTACACTTCACTAATATTGAGTAATTAGTCTTCCAATTCAAGTTTTGCCTTGGCAAGCACTTCCTTAGCTGCAATTTTCTTTGCTTTTGTCTCTTCACTTTGCTTCCTTGCCACTTCCATTTTGTCAGTTGTTTCCTTCAACATTGTATC
>PYAF01004486.1:486592-542928 GCA_007407185.1 Glycine tomentella
GGCGGTAAAAAGAGTGATGCTAGCTAGACAACAAATGTATTTACTCATTCCCAATTATTTGTGTTTGTCTTCTAGTTCCTTTGACTTGCCTCCAAGTTTTGATACACTTTTAAAGGAGTTTGAGGATGTCATTCCACAAGACATACCCCATAGCTTGCCTCCTTTAAAAGGAATTGAGAATCAATTTGTTCTTGTTTCGGAAGCTTCAATTCCTAATAGGGCTGCATATATGCCTAAGTCAGAAGAGACCAACAACATCACCGTCAAGTATCCCCATCCTAATCCTAGACTTGATGATAAGGTAACCAAATCTACCACTTACTTTTCTCCTTTTGAGGTATTTTATGGTTTTAACACATTATTTCCTATTGATTTAATCTCCTTACCTAATGATTCTTCTATTTTGAGTATACATGGGCTCTATAGAGCTTCTTTTGTTAGGAATTTCCATGGAATGGTGCGAAATCAAATTGAGTGGAAGATGGAGCAATATTCACGATTGGCCAACAAGGGGAGAAAGAAATTGGTATTTGATCCCGGAGATTGGGTTTGGCTACATATAAGGATGGATGGATTTCCTCTTCCAAGGAAATCTACACTTCAACCTAGGGGTGATGGACCTTTCAAGATCCTTGAGAGGATTAATGACAATGCCTACCTACAAGATAGACTTGCCAAGTGAGCATGGAGTGAGTTCTACTTTTAATGTCACTGATCTTTCTCCTTGTGATGTAGGTGTTTTGAATGCAAATCCGAGAACGGATTCTTTTCAAGAAGGAGGAGATGATAGAGGACTATCTAAGGATCATGATGATGGAGGTCCATTACTAGCCAAAGGTCTAGAAGGAGAGCTTGAAGCACTTCCTTTGGTGAGCTTTGAAGGACCCATGACAAGAGCTAGAACTCAAGCCCTTCAAGACCACATAAAAAATGCCTTATATCTTGTGGACAAGCATGAAGAGGCACACCAAATTCAATGAAAACACATCAAAAAAGTCTTGTCTGTTGTAATAAGCATTTGATGTCTGTTTTAATCGATTAAATGTGTCTGTAATCGATTAAAATGCAAATGTTGTTTGTCTGTCTGTTTGTTTTTCTTTCTGTCTGTCTATTTTAATCGATTATTTCGTTGTTGTAATCGATTATTTGTCTGTTGTAATCAATTATGACGTTGCTGTAATCGATTACACAGTGCAGAATGCTCTGTTTTAATCGATTACGCTTCGTTTTAATCAATTATTTTCATTTAAAATGGTACTGTAGCTTTCCTTTTGCTGTTTTCATGTAATGGGCTTTGATATTTTCGTAAATAGGCCTAAACCTACGTTTTTAGGGGTTTATTAGAGGTCTAGCCCTATAAATACTCAGACTTTGCTATTTTTGGTTAACTTTTGATTAATGAAATTGAGCTTTTACTTAAATTGAGAGCTTAGCCTCTTGTTGGTTCTTGATTGAGACCAAATTGATTCTTATCAAGGGAGCTTTTCTTTGTGGCGAATCCTCCTCCGACTTATCGTTCTGAATTGGGAATCGTGGCGTCATTCTAAATCATTCCTTAATCTTCTCCATTTTTCTATTTGAATTTCAAACCCTAATTCATGGAGTCTTGAAGATTACAATCCGGAAACGATCCAAGCCAAGCATTCATGTCTTGGTAGTCATCAAATTGTGTAATTTATGTTCGTCCATTTCACTATCTAAAAATGAGAGGAAAGATGAGATCCAAAAATAATATAAAGCTCATTATCTTCTCATTTGGCTTTATTTGGGAGGGGAATCACAGACAATTTATAGAGGCTCTATTGTGAACTGTGTAATGTTCATCAGGAGGATTCTTATCACTTATTCCTTTTGTGTTCAGTGTCTAATCAAGTGAGGTCTTTACTTTACATTTGGCTTGGGTTTTTTGTATTTATGCCTCATCATGGTCAAATTTCATTATCTTCAGTATGGAAGTATGGTTAGAGAAAAGAAAGTAAAAAAGGCTTGCCATATTTTCTAGCATGTTGCAGTTTGGTCAATATGGTTGTTGCAAAATAAGATTGTTTTCCAAAACTCAGCCTTTGATACGGTGGGGTTAAGGGATCTCACAAATGCTTAATCTCGATCATGGTTTTCCAGATGAATAGATTTTGATTGGTGCATTGATCCTTTTACTTGTATAAGACAATGTTGTTAGTTTTGGACCTGCACTTGATTTATTTGTCCTAGTTGTTGTAGAGGGTTTGAGTACCCTTGTACTCATTTTAATAAAACTATGTTTGTCTATCAGAAAACAAAAATTAAGATTGTAAACAATTGGAATCATATGTAGATATACTAGAGAATAACATCACTGTACAGAATTTACATTGTGCATTTGCTTTCCACTGTATACATATATGCTTCTTTAGATAAGCAAAGTCATAATATTCATGATAATAATTTGTATTTCAAGACTTGAGAGAAAGATATGTAAGTGCAATAGTAAAATGCTATATTCACACATGTAAAACAGTGTATACAGAAACCAATGAGTTAATATAATATAAAATTTCTATAGTTGTACAAGAAACTAAGTGACAAACCATGCAATAAAAAAGATTTTTCTTTTTGGCAGTTCTCGGACAAAGTGAAATTGCCTGACTAAGTGTGATCTTATCACCATTCTGTACCCATTCATGACCGAGGCTTGTTGGATCAAAATCATTTTTAGTCACATGGCTACAAGTGACTCTTTGAATAAGTTCATGGCTGCAAGTGACTAAAAATAAGGTGTTGGGGAAAACACTCTAGCTCATACCACATGGGGAGGGGAATGGTGACTGAACCACATTTATTGGGTAGTTTGGCTTTGACATAGATTGTCATTTTAGTTGCTAAGGCTTTGACTTGTTTGATCTAAGGCAGAACTCAGAAGTTGTGGGCTGCCATGGGTGACTGTAGCAAAATGGTTGGGGATATGGGTGATGAATGATGGGGAAGAAAATAAGTCAAAGAACTTCATTGCATTAACCCAATACACTGGTCCCCACCAACAATCTCAACAATTTCAAACAAAAAGATGAAATTACATCATGAAATCTTCCCAGCCATACCCCACCTCGAAAACAATAGCATCCATAATGAGTGCCCCCCCTTCACTAATTTCCTTGATCCTCCACTACTCATATTGATCTCATATTTTCACTAAACTGGTGAAAACTTTTTTGAGTCTGTACAATTAGCTGGTAATAGTGCTAACCAATCAGAAATCCTCACACACAGATACGAAAAAGACACACAAAAAAAAGGAAAAGCTAGATCCGTAAGTCCATGACAAATTCAGTTTTTATTTTTAGAATGTTATAGTACTTTACTTCCTTAAATCTTCGCTAGCATTCAACAATCAATGCCTCTTTTTTTTTTTTTACTTTCATGTCTAGTAAAACTTTTTCAACTCACAGTTGGCAGATGATAGTTGTATTTGCAAGACCTCAATAAACATAGGTGCTTGGTTCATCAAAACAGACATCAGAGCAAGAAGCAATAAATAATAGAGCTTCAAACAAAATGAGTGAGAGCAAAATTAGAGTTTGTGAAGAAACTGTAGACTAGTGTAAATGATACTCTTGGAATTTGGGGTACTTTTTAGTTTTCTTTAAATTAGGAAACACTATATTTAATATCTCTTAGTCCTAGTTTTTAAGGGCTAATTACTTACAAAGGACCAGCCCATGCCTTGGTAGTTAGGAGCACCATGGCCACTTCCTATGGACCCCAACACCAAAACAAAAGATTAGTGGCTTCATCATCTTCATTATGTTGATTGGTAGTATACTCATTCTCTTAGGAGAGGGGACTAAAATAATTATTGTCAAAAATCAATTACACAATGTCATGAAACCTTGGGGTCATGAGGTCATCCATGATGAATTCCTATACGGTTGGTTGAATTCATATTTCCTTGTGATGTTAAATGAACGATAACCTAGACTCTAGGTCCTAGAGATTTAATTAGCCTTTTTGGTCTATAGTTATACATCTAGTGGCATTGTTGACAAAGCTATTGAAGTAGAGGAGAGGCTTCATGATGACTTTTTGAGGCTGGTGATCTTTCTCTCCTGCCTCTTTTCATTTAGATACATAATCCTATATCTTATTTATATTGTGTTGGCTTATTTTTGTTGATGAAATAGTATACATTTGTGTTAAACAAAACCACATTGGGGGATACCTAGAACTATCAGCTAAGACAAAGATCTATTTTTCAACTACTGTTGCCTTGTGGGATGCAGAATTTTATATTAAAGTTGTTGATGATGTTCATATGAATTTAGCTCTCTAATGGCATTGGCCAAAGACCAAAAAATTCCACATGATTCAAGCATGAGTAGCAAGGTTTAAAACTGTGTTTTCAGTGAGACTAGCGTGGAGGTTACCTCCATGACTGTTCATAGGGTCAATGAGTACCACAAATCTCTGTTAGAAGATCAAGAAGATGGCTTACCAACTAGTAATGGTCTCAGCAATGATTCAACTATAACACATTCTCCTCCTATATCTGGCAATGGCAAAGGGTATGCTTATAAGGACACAAACTATCAGCTTGAAGAAGCAGAACCTCTAATGAATTTCAAAAGGTATAGCAATCTCATGCAAAGTGGTGGATCTTTACTTAGCTTTCAGCAGAACAAGATGGTCCCTAACAATTGTTACTTGAAAGAAAATGGTCAAGAAGAGGTTTGTGTTTGGGAGAATAATTTGCATAAAGACCATGACCATTGGAATCAAACTAGTCCAAGAAACACTAGAGACATGCGCCTGGTAGAGAATCTCAATTGCTTTCAAACTTCTAGTGGCTATAGCTCCATAGTTAATAATGCAAAAGAGAAGCAACATGGCCAAAGGTCATTAGGGTGGCCCTACTCTGCACCAACTATTCCTAATGATAGTAGCCTTCACAAGTTAGGAGCACAAGAATAATTCAAGTACAAAGTTTCAGACCAAGAAAAGCCTTGCTCTGATAATTGTTAGTTCTTAAGGGCATTTTAGAAATTTAGAATGCACAACCTATAGGTAACTTATAAAGTAATATCTAGAAGTGTATGCTGGGGCCTCTCCATTTTCCTTCTCTTTTATTAACAAAATATCTTTCTGTCTCGACATTGTGATTTTCTCTGTATTAGATATTACAATGAAGTGTTCTATAACTAGATCTAAAGTATTTCATTCTTTATTAACGATTATACATAGTATATTAGCTTACGTTCAGCATGCATATTATTTGGATTCAACAAGACATCAATCACGTGAATTTGTCTGAATACCAAAGAAATTATTCTGTTGTTATTGCTGGCAAGAACAAAAGCTATAAAATCATAAATTGTACTTAGACTTTTCTCCAAATTTATAATATTAGAATGAGTTGTTACCTAAGAAGTAGCCATGATGGTCCACATATGCAACTTCTTAACTCGCAGTTGAGCATAAAAATTAAGTTGACAAATAGAATTAAAATCATGACACTTGGCATGTAACGTAATCCCCCATCCCCTCAAAATTTTTAGATAATAGTAAGAAAAAAATGTCAAATTATGGGTACTAACCCTCAAGGAAGTGGGTACGTAAGGGTACCAACAATTTGTTCCTCTTGTCCAAGACAAAACAGACTTTAATACATATCATTCGAATATTTTGCCACAAATCGGGTATATTTATGAAATAAGGCACATAATAACAATAATTATTATGTCATCAACACATACCAGGGAGATAAACAATTTGATGTTGAGTTGTGTAAACAAAGAAGGAAAGGTCACACTTACTTGCGATGAAGGCAAACTAAAGAAGAGTGGATTGAAGCCAAACTCCTACAGTACAAAAAATTTATCCATTAGTCCATTTTTACATCTGTTAAGACAACCATTTGAATTTTCCTTTATCCTGAAAACACCATCAAAAGATCCAATAGTTTTTTTTTAGGAGGAAGAGGGACTAGGTCTTATGACAGTTGAGTATTCTTGCTACATAACTTGTAGCCAATTGGGATTATAAATGGATTCTTAAAACATTTTGGTTCACAATGAGTGACAACAAGTGCTGGAAATTTCACCTATTTTTTAATGAAGACCTTACCTGTGTTAGTTTCAGTTGAGACCAGAATTAGTAGCCTCAACACTGTAAAACAAGGAGCCTGTAGCAATAAAAGAAACATAAATATAAACTGTGGAGTTAACAATAATGCAATATAATATATGAAAATCTAAGTATTTTGTTTCAATTTGTTTTTTATAATATCATTATTAGATTGTAAAGCATTCAAATTGCAAGTGAACACTATTAAACAAAACCTGAATCCAGTACAAGTCTTGACAAGTCATCAAATATATAATAGTTATTTATGCTGAGAACCTATAGCTGTTATGATGCAGCTGGATAAAATGAATGAGAAATTGTTGCAAACACCCTACAATGGAAAGTGTGTATTTGGAGAAAAAGATGAGGTGATTGATTGCATTTAAGAATTATTCAGTGGCAGCTTGAATGTTCATGTTTAAGTACCAACTTTTAAGTTTTCTCATATAATTTAATTTTTTTGAGAATTATTCAATGGCAGAGAGAAACTACAGTATTGGTCTCTTGCTTCTCAAATGACCCAATTAGACCACTTGCGACTATTCTTGAACACGAAGGCCTTTTGACAGAAAGGTGTGTATTCTGCCTTCTATAACTTGCATTTCCAAGGGAATAGTTAAGGTTAATTTTAATTTGGTTGAATCTTCCTTTTACTTGATGAGATAAGGATAAGAGAAGAACTTAGACTTGGAGAAGAGTATTGGGCTCTCGAAAGACAGCTCTGTTATGCACTAACAAACAAAGAGGACGTATACATAATTCGTGGGTACTTTTCATTCTCTTCAGAGAATGGGTATACATTTATCCAAATCCTTCTTAAAGTTTGTTGTTTGTAATTTAATAAATTATTTGATACTCAGATTCTTGTTGAAGATGTGATGAAGGCTATTCAGAGAATGAGTTTTCTGTGCTAAACCAAACCATGAACAGGCTTGGCCAGAGCCTAGCACCTTAGCACAAATATTCTCTACCCCATGTGATGCATAACAAATCCTAGATTTATGACTTCCCTCACCCATGCACCCCGGTCCCTAGTTACCCTCTTGCATCATTATTTTTTGCACAACAAATACCCTCTTGCATCAAGTGAATCATTCCTCAAAATACTAACCATTTGCACCTAAGCTAACTAACTTAACCCAGAACCACACCGATGAACAATGGAAGCCAGGTTCCTAGGGCATAACTCAACGAGGACGAGTTTGAGTGAGAAAGGTAACACATACCTGTGACGGAGGAAGGCGTACCCGTGACGGAGGCCGTGATGACGTCGGAGTCACACAACTTGTCAGTGAGCACAATGGGAGAACGCGGTACGATTTCGGAATAGGAACCAATAAAATCTCACACGATGGCTAGGGTTCACCTCATGTCCATTTGGGATAAATGATAATTTCTGAAGGATTCAAAATCCATGGGAAATGGCCATGGGAAAAACTCAAATTTCCAACGGAAGCTCGTCGGTGGGAAAATGGCCGTGGGAACACCAAAATTTTCGACGGAAGCTCATCGGTGGGAAAAAGGCAGTCAGAAAATCCAAATTTTCCGACGGAAGATCCTCCATGGGAAAATGGTCGTCGGAAATTGCCTTTTTTTGTAGTGTTATATAATTAAGTAATCATTGCTTAATTGATTATTACAAAAAAGAATGATTTTTTCAATAAAAAATTTAATGTGTGTCAAATTAAGTAATTACTCTAACAACTTTAATATTGGAATAAATTTTTGTATAAAATTATTAAATCTATATGGTATTATAAACTCACAAAGTAAAAATAAACGACTCATATATTTAAGTAATGATATATTATAAATACTCTAAGAAATATTCAATGAGACACATTATTAAGAAATATTCCCTGTTCATAAAGACATCTCAATAGGAATCAAATTGATAGTAAATTGATAATTTCAAATACTAAGATGACATTAAACTGAATAAAATTATAATGTATGTCCATCAAGATTGATCCTTATCAACAATATTTAAAAGTTCATGGAACTCACCAGTCACCACCTCTCACCCTCACTTTCTACTCACAAACCTATCTTCTTCCTCTACTCCCTTGTAATAGCCACTTTCGGCCATCATGTGTTGCTTGGCATAAAAAGGGCATGACAAATCAATTGGACTAATCAGGCTAGGCTGACCATGCTCGATAAAATATACGATTTTAGGACTATAAATTTTGAATTTGAACATGAATCCGAATTTTTTATCTTGATTTGACGAAACCTAAGTCATAATCATGGCTCAGGAGCTCAATTGAATTTGGGTCGCTAGCTCCTTTTTTTAGTTTTGATGAGAGAAAATGAGACTAATTTTTTTTAGGAGAATAAAAACAATCACTAACTCACTTTCCGAAACTTTTATTTTTTGACATAAGATTTAATATTTTATTCTGGAAAATGCTATACACAGTGTTACAATACAAGTTTCTAAATTGCATTTTATCCTTTATGATCTACATATATTTAATATGTTTTTTTAGAGAAAATATATTTAATATGTTAGGACGCCTTTGAAACTTTAAATTATTAGACATATGATTTTGACGTGGATTACTTATAGAATTACAATATATGTTTCCAACTTGCATAGTATATGTTTGAGCTACATATATTTAAAACAGTAAAAAACCTTTGCAACATTTACAAAGTCATATGAGTAAACTATTAAATATACAAGTATCATATTATACAAGAAAATTACTAAAATTAAAATTATAGGGTTGGTTTGGTGATTGAAAGGAAAATGAGTAAGGAAGAGATCGTGAATTCTAATATTTTTCACCAACAAAAATTAATAATTAATATTTGCTTATAATTTTTTTTATAAAATGATACTATATGTGACTACTTTATGATATATTGGCATTTTTATATTAAAAACAATTACAGTGATCATCATAGCATCACTTTTCAATTTTTTTCTAAATGTAATAGTAAAATAAAACAATTATCTATTTTTTATTTATTGTACTAAAATAAATATACCAATAAAACATTATCACAATATTGTTATCCTTGAAATTTGGTAGAAAGTAAAAAAAAAAATAAAAAATTTTTAAAAAACCTATCAAATTAACTATTTGTTTGTTTTATTAGTAAGAATCAAAGACATATATATCAAGAGATGATAACAACTCGCACACCCTGCTCACTGAACTGAACTAGATCCTTTAGTATTATTATCCTTTTTGTCATATGTAGTGGGTTCATCCCTTAAGAGTGAGGGTGGCTGTTATGGAGCAAAGGGAAAAAAGATATGTTTATGATTAAGGAGTGAGAGTGAGACATGAAGGGTCTCATGATTTTTTTTAATGTTTTGTTGATAAAGATGAATCATTAAAGATTATCTGTCCCAATTGACTTGTTAGTGTTTTTGTAGTTTAATACCATATTATTTCCTGAAATTATCAACTTATTATCAATTTGATCCCTGGTAGTATTATATGATTGGACAATCAGGTAACACATAACATGTCACATCACACGTTTCTTTACAGGGTTAATAAAAAAGACTAACTTGACTAATATTTTCAATCTCAATCACTTATTTATCATGTTTCAAGGACTATTATAACACCCAACAATTTTAAGGACCAAAATGATAATTTGCTAATTTTTTTAAAAAAATGAAGACTTAAATAAGAAAATTATGAATAATTAGACCGTAATCTATTCTTTTTCATTTTCAAAATTTTATTTGCTGTTACTTTTTTGTTTTTTTTCATTTTTATTTTATTTTATACGCATCTTTATGTTTTTATGTAGACATTTAAATATAGAGTATGCTTAGTTATGACCAAAGATTCCTTCAATTTCTTTTTTGGTCTTAGATTAGAGATTACAAGAGTATCCCTCAACTTATTGGATCCAAGATTAATTCTGATCGAGATATGTGAAAATCATCGGTCCAAGGAAACTTTAATATTTTACACACAAAGTAAATCATATATAAATTTTCTTGTTAAATAAATCACTCCCTTACATGTAAACTTAGCCTTGTCTTACCTTATCAATCCTATGGGTTATAGGGTAATTAATTATGACCAAAGATACCTCAAATTTTTTAATTGTGTTGCGAACTATATACAGTTGCACTCTCAATATTAAACTCATTACTAAATACGTATATTTTAAAGAAACGAGATTATTGGAGTGGTTTCCAGAAAGTCAGCTTACATATTTATGAGTTATAATGGGCACATTTGGTTAAAATAGTAAATTGAAAACTATAGAATTATCCTATAGAATGCGTTCGAATTTGAAAAAGAATGTGCTTAACGTTTGTCGGCTGCTATATACAAAGTCCATGACCTAAAACATACTTTTCAAATTCTTTACTTGCTCGTTTACACTTTACCCTGTTGTCCTCGTTTGGTACTCTAATAAATTATATTGCTCTGAGGTGATTAGAGTTGACACATTTGTTAATGGAGAATAAAGATCCTAAATCATGGAGTTCTGCTCATATCTACCAGTCTCAGTGGCTTCAAACCACCATATCAGGTATCTGTCTCTCTCTCTCTGGGTCATTCTCATTCACACACACGCATGCACGCTGAGGTGTAACAATTATGCTGCATGTTGCACACTAAATATATGTGCAACTAGTATTCCCATTTTCAACAAGTTGTTAGCTTTCTTTGACTTGACTTTGTTGATTGAAAGCATATAGTAAAGTTGCAAATAATAAAGTTGACCATATAAAGGGGGTAGGAGCCTAGGAGGTTTGACGATGGCTAGAAAAATACAGCTATAAATGTTTTAAGTCAATAATTCAATATATTCGGTTACAAACTGTCCCTACAGAAAAGTTGAAGGGGTTCACTGGCCTGCAAGTACATCAGAAATATATGTTGTACATGAGTTATCAAGCAGTAACTTAGCTAGTACATAAAAGATATATGTTGTATGATATATATTAAGCACTTAAGCAGTATCATCACCAGATGTAGAGTATAAGGCATAACAAAATGCTGCAACCGTACATTCATGTTCTGTCATATATGGTCAATAAGGTCTGCTAATTACTAATTAGGCATTTTTGGCCACTTAAAATCCCTTAGTCTCCTTCATAGGGAGATCTCTCTCATCCAAATTTCCAGGTTTAAATCTGGGATGTCTGTCTTATTTGTAGGAGTTGCTCAAAGTAAAACAAACATTATTAGAATATTCACAAGGTCTTTGACTAGTTTTCCTTGACATTGGAAATCTGGGATCTCTGTCTTATTTCATTCTGGGATGTCTGTCTTATTTGCAGTTTTCACTCAAACTTGTGTTTTGATTGATTTTTAGATTTGGATGAGAAATTGGATACTATGAAAACCATTTTAGATGGTGACAATTCTCCAAACCAGGAAAGCATGCATTGCAAATGGAGAGGAGACCTCATACAAATGCTTGATGAATTTGGGCAATCTTACCGTGCATTAGCCTTAGCATATAACCAACTGAAGTTCAACACTTCCAATGGTACCTTTAATTCAGGATCTTTATCATCTTCTGGTACATCAAATACCATTTGTGCTATCTGCAATAAAAGAGCAACAGGTAACTTGGAGGATAAAAAACTCGACGAGGGCTGGAACCACCATCCAAAATATTCTGCAAAGCATTCCAATATCAAATTTGATGGTAGTAACCTTGGTTTTGATCAATTCAACAAGCAAGGAAATGAATGCCGTGAATTCTTATCAGCTGACTCATGCAGCATGAAATTTAAATCAGAACTTGAATGCAGAGACACTCAAATAGAAGACAGAATGAACAAAATTTCCACCACTGAAAATGTTCTTATGAAGATTGAGGATTCGAAATTAAATCAGAGAAATGAAGATCCATCAATGATCAATTTCAAATTTGACAACATGTGGTCAACGCTGAAGTATCAAATTACAAAACTTACAGAGGACAATCTTCATCAGTTGGTAGAGTTGGTCCAAAGAAATGATGAAAAGAGAGAAACCATTAGAAGGCTTCAATTCGAGGTGGAAACATTGAAGCGTGAGAACAAGGCCCTCCAGACTTCTTTAAGGCACTCCAATGCTGATTCAGAAAGTGATCAACCACAGATATCAAGAGCAGGAGGAAGATCTATAGGCAACCTCTTCAGAGGTTGTTCACCATGATATTTTGTAGACTTTACATCCCTCACCATCTTGAATTTTACACACACAACAGACTTTCTTATGAATAATTCTAAAAGAATTTGCTATGATATACTTTGACCTTTAGCAAGCAATTGAGCATTTGAACCAACGTCGCTATAGGTGCAACAACAGTTACTGTATGTTATTTGCACTGTTTTATGGTGCTTTCTTGATAGTACTATAACTATATATTCAGACTGGGAATATACAATCTAAAAGACCAGCTGGATTTTTCTCTTACTATCCTTACAGCAACTAATTGATTCACCATTCATTCCAAAAACAAATTAATTAGTGTTCAAGACAGATATGCACTTCCAGAGACATTATAGTTATGCGCATGTCTGGCCTATATAATGAAGAAATAACGCACAACCTCCACCACAGATTTTGACTCTCTTTATTTCAATTGATGTCACCAATAGTCCCCACATACCTGATATTGTATGCACTTCCTCAGCTGCAAAGCTCCTGAATCCGCGCAGGCCAACGACCCCGCAGACAACGTCACCGCATTATAGCTAACCTTGCCCCTCTTCACCATATCACCAAAAACAGAAAAAGCCTCAGCTGACAACCCATTCTGTGCATACTCAGCAATCATAGAGTTCCAAGAATAGTGATCACTCTCATCCATCCCATCAAACACCTTCCTGTTGGAGTTTTGTTTAAACTCCATGGGTTATGAATAAGAGGCGGTTAACAATTCAAAATAATAACTACTCCTAACCGCTCCTGGGAAAGGTAAGAAAAATAATAACTACTCCTAACCGCTCCGATAACCAACGGTTACGATGGTTCATCGCCAAGAGTCACGATGGTTTACCGACAACTCTTTAACAGAGTTGTTTATTGTCTATAAATAGACACAGAGACAGTCAGAAAACAGGAAGTAGAAAAACTGATAGAGTTTTGATAGTTAATCTTTTCTGATATTCTCGCTTAGATACTAGTGCATTTTCATATCACATAACTCTTCACTCTTTCTGAGTGGTTCCTCAAGCATTAGCTTTGTTCGTTTGGGCTGTTGATTTGAAGTGCCATCAATCTTCAGACGTTGATCCGTTCTATCCTGGGAGACAATTGTTCATCAACCTTTGGCATCAATTGGAGGGAACAAATTGTCTTAAGGAGACAACATTGTTGGGCTCGGATCCTTTAATCTCTTTGCATCTGTTTCTGATTCATACTTATCATACAGGTTCTGTTTAAATTGGTTTTTGTGCAGTTATATTAGATTATATTATTCCTCTTGACTACTCAGATTCTGACCCTTGTGCAATTGGATATATTCTAATTCTAAATTAACTAATAGATCTAACAATCTTAAGACAATTTGTATTGAATCTGGGTTCAGTATATTCTATCTTTTTGTATTATATACTGTTGTCTACTCTCTGTACTTTAAATGATTAATCTGTGTGATTAATCAGTGTTTCTGTTTGTGTAACAGAAATGACTTCGACAAGTGCAAACTTGGTCAACAACAACAAGGTTCCCTCTGTTTCAACTCTTGCTGAAAAGCCTGAAAAATTCAATGGGGTTGATTTCAAGCATTGGCAATAGAAAATGTTGTTCTATTTGACAACCCTATGTTTGGAACGTTTTCTCAAGGAAGATTCTCCGAAGTTGAAAGAAGGAGACAAACATGATAAAGAGAAGGTTGTTGCGGTTGATGCATGGAAGCACTCTGATTTCCTATGTAGAAACTACATCCTCAATGGTCTAGACAATTCCTTGTATAATGTGTATAGCACTTTAAAAACCAGTAAGGAATTGTGGGATAGTCTAGACAAGAAATACTAAACAGAAGATGCTAGCTTGAAGAAATTCATTGTTGGGAAATTTTTGGACTTCAAGATGGAAGACTCTGAGAATGTGATGAGTCAAGTGGAGGAACTTCAAGTGTTAATGCATGAAATTCATACTGAGGGGATGACCCTGAGTGAATCATTTTAGGTTGCTACGGTTATTGAAAAATTACCACCATCCTGGAAAGATTTCAAGAACTATCTCAAGCATAAGCGCAAGGAGATGACACTTGAAGATCTGATAATAAGGTTGAGGATAGAAGCAGACAACAAAGTTGCTGAAAAGAAATTTGACAAAAATCCTATGGTCTCTGGGGCTAATGTTGTTGAAGAGGGATCAAAGTCCAAGAAACGAAAATATTCCGATATTGGAAATGCTAAACAAGGCAAAGGTAAAGGCAAAAAGTTCAAAGGCAATTGCTACAATTGCGGTAATCCTGGCCACCGTGCAAAGGATTGCAAAAAGTCACAGAAATCCAAAAAGAAGACTACTCAAGCCAACTTGGCTGATACCGCTTGTGGAGAAATTGAAAATCTCAACTTAATAGCGGTGGTGTTGGAGAGTAACCTTGTAGGGGACACTAAAGAGTGGTGGGTGGATACCGGTGTCACTAGGCATGTCTGTTCATCCAAGTGGATGTTTTCCTCCTACACCCTTGTGAAGAATGATGAGAAACTTTATGTGAGTAACTGTTCTACTTCAAAAGTTAAAGGTATTGGAAAGGTGGCTTTAAAGATGACTTTTGGCAAGGTTGTGACACTTAATGATGTGCTTCATGTGCCTGATATTCGCAAGAACTTAGTGTCTGGATCCCTTCTGAGCAAGAATGGATTTAAACTTGTATTTGTTTCTGATAAGTTTGTACTTACTAAGAATGATGTGTATGTAGGAAAAGGATACCTTAGTGAGGGCCTTTTTAAGATGAATGTAATGACTGTAACCAGTGATAGTGTTAGTATTAATAATAATGTTACTTCTGTTTACTTGCTTGAGTCTTCTAATTTATGGCATCAAAGATTAGGACATGTTAATTTTAAATCAATTAAAAGTTTGGTTAATTTAGATTTATTGCCTAAAGTTGAATGTTCTAATACTAAATTTCAAGTATATGTTGAATCAAAGATTTCAAAATTACCTTTTTCTTCTGTTGATAGATCAATTGAATTGTTAGATTTAATATATACTGATATATGTGATATGAAATCTGTACCATCTAGGGGTAATAAGAAATATTTTATTACTTTTATTGATGATTGCAGTAGATACTGTTATGTTTATTTACTTAATCGTAAGGATGAAGCACTTGTGGCTTTTAGACAATATAAAAATGAAGTTGAAAATCAACTTAACAAGAAAATTAAGGCTATAAGGAGCGATCGTGGGGGAGAATATGATGGCCCCTTCGAGGAATTCTGTATAGAATCTGGGGTTATACATCAGACGACTGCTCCTTATGCACCGCAATCAAATGGAATTGCAGAAAGGAAAAATCGGACATTAAAAGAAATGATGAACGCTATGTTAATCACGTCCGGTTTACCACAAAACTTGTGGGGGGAAGGCATTTTGACGGCAAACTATATTATTAATAGAGTTCTTCACAAGAAGACAAAGAGCATACCATACGAAGTATGGAAAGGAAAGCAACCTTCCTTGAAATACTTGAAAGTGTGGGGGTGTTGGCTAAGGTCACGGTTCCTAAACCCAAAAGGTTGAAGATCGGACCTAAAACCATGGATTGTGTATTCATTAGTTATGCACTTAATAGTAGTGCTAGTCGATTTTTGGTTTATAAATCCGATGTCTCAGATATACATGTTAATACGATTATTGAATCAAGGGATGCTAGGTTCTTTGAGGATATATTTCCGTATAAAAAGGTATATGAACCAAGTGGCAATGACAATGATAATGTTGTGAGAGCTCAAGAGACTACAACTAGTGTTAATCCTGTAAAGGAAGAACTTAGACGTAGTAAGAGACAAAGGACTACCACATCCTTTGGACCTGATTTTCTAACATATCTGTTAGAAAATGAGCCTTAGACGTATAAAGAAGCTGTAACGTCCCCAGACCTTCCTCCTGGCACTAAGCCTCTAGGAAGTAAGTGGGTCTTCAAAAGGAAGATGAAGGAAGATGACACTATTGATAAATATAAAGCTAGGCTAGTAGTCAAAGGCTATAAGCAACACGAAGGTCTCGACTACTTCGATACCTCTTCACCTGTTACAAGGATTACATCCATTAGGATGTTAGTCGCGCTAGCAGCGTTATATGGGTTAGAACTACATCAAATGGATGTTAAGACAACTTTCTTAAATGGAGACCTAGAAGAAGAGATCTATTTGGAACAACCTGAAGGGTTTTCTGTTCTAGGACAAGAACGGAAAGTTTGTCGCTTAATTAAATCCCTTTATAGGTTAAAGCAAGCTCCAAAACAATGGCATGCAAAGTTTGATAAAGTTATGTTATCGAACGATTTTAGTATAAATGAATGTGACAAGTGTGTCTACATTCAAAATACTGAGAAAGGGTTTGCCATAGTCTGTCTTTATGTAGATGACATGTTGATAATGGGTAGTAATAATCAAATGATTAAAGCTACTGAGCAACTGCTTGCCAGCAAATTTGACATGTTTGGGAAGAGCAGATGTTATTTTGGGTATCAAAATCCATAGAACATCAAGGGGTTTGGCTCTATCACAGGCTCACTATATTGCTAAAATTCTTGAAAAATTCAAGAGTTTAAATATAACTCCTGTGAAAAATCCCATAGACTCTAGTTTTCAACTATTGAAGAATACTGGCAAAGCTAAAGCACAAAAGGAATATGCTCAAGTATTAGGTAGTCTTATGTATGTTATGAATTGCATTAGACCTGATATTGCTTATGCAATGAGCATGTTGAGTTGCTTTACGAGTAATCTAAACGTGTATCATTGGAAAGCTATGGCAAGTGTTTTAGGATACCTAAAGCACACTCAAAACTTTGGTTTGCATTATGAACAGTACCATGCAGTTATTGAAAGACATTGTGATGCAAATTGGATCACCGGTTCTAATGATACTAAATCTACAAGCGGATATGTGTTCACCCTTGGTGGGGGTACTGTATCTTGGAAATCGTCCAAGCAGACTTGCATTGCAAGATCAACTATGGAAGCAAAATTTATCGCTTTAGATAAAGTCGGTGAGGAAGCAGAATGGCTTCATAATTTTGTTGAGGATGTTCCCAGTTGGTCATAACCAGTACCAGCTGTAAGCATACATTGTGATAGCCAAGCCGCCATTGGAAGGGCTAAGAACGTCTTATATAACGGCAAGTCTAGACACATACGTCGTAGACATGATACCGTTAGACAACTACTCTCGAATGGAATTATCACAATAGACTATATGAGGTCTAAAGAGAACATAGCAGATCCATTAACTAAAGGGATTCCTAGAGAGCTAGTTGAAAATTTGTCGAAAGGAATAGGTTTTAGGCCTATCAATTGTTGATCATCGAGGCAACTCTACCTTGATGAGTGGAGATCCCACGAACTAGGTTCAAAGAGACAACTAAGTCATGATCGATTGTTAAACACTGTGGAGTTTTTAAACTCATACTCATTCATATGACAATACAGTGTATATGAGGGTAAGCATAACAGCTTTTAATGGTTTCTTAATATGATGTGTTCAGATGATGTATGTGGAGGTATATCACAAGAAATCACCTATGTGAGTGTGAAGTGAGGGCCACTTCAATGAGAACTTAAAAAGGTCGATTCTCTACAACACTTGCAGAACCAGGGAGGTGTCCACGGCCAAAATGGGCACAACAATGAGGACGAGCAATACTAGAGAAACAATTGCGTGTCTCCTATTGTCTCGGTATACACCATAAAGGTCGACGGTTCAAGGCATCACGACCACTGATTGACCTACTATACCCGATAGGTTTACACTAGAGAAGGTTCAAAGGTAACCCCTACCTATCTCGATGCAATTGTTTCTCGCCGAGGAATTACACTTGCATACATATTCATATGCATTTAGTCATGTTGAATTGATCTCTTATTTATGTGGGGGATTGTTGGAGTTTTTGTTTAAACTTCATGGGTTATGAATAAGAGGCGGTTAACAATTCACAATAATAACTACTCCTAACTGCTCCTGGGAAAGGTTAGAAAATAATAACTACTGCCAACCACTTCGATAACCAACGGTTACGATGATTCATCGCCAAGAGTCACGATGGTTTACCGACAACTCTTCAACAGAGTTGTTTGTTGTCTATAAATAGACACAGAGACAGTCAGAAAACAAGAAGTAGAAAAACTGATAGAGTTTTGATAGTTAATCTTTTCTGATATTCTCGCTTGGATACTAGTGCATTTTCATATCACATAACTCTTCACTCTTTCTGAGTAGTTCCTCAAGCATTAGCTTTGTTCGTTTGGACTGTTGATTTGAAATGCCATCAATCTTCAGACGTTGATCCGTTCTATCCTGGAAAACAATTGTTTATCAACCTTTGGCATCAATTAGAGGGAACAAATTGTCTTAAAGAGACAACATTGTTAGGCTCGGATCCTTTAATCTCTTTGCATTTGTTTCTAATTCATACTTATCATTCAGGTTCTGTTTAAATTGGTTTTTGTGCAATTATAGTAGATTATATTATTCCTTTTAACTACTCAGATTATGATCCTTGTGCAATTGGATATATTCCAATTCTAAATTAACTAATAGACCTAACACTTCCTCGCCACCCCCATCTCCCCACACTTGGCATAAGCATCCATCAAAGTATTCCCAAATCCCCCCACCTCTCAAAACCCCTTTTGATCACCAATCCATGAACAACTTCTGTCACACTCCTCCACCCCACCCGCGAACACGCCGAAACAACACACCCCAGAAGCACCGAGTCCCCGAAAACACCATCCTCGGACTCCGCGAACCACGTCCCTAGCTCGGTCGTTTTGGACGTAACCGGCAATGATGGAGGTCCAGGAGACCACGCTTCGGTCGGGAATTTCGTCGAACAGGTTGCGGGAATCTTCGACGCGGCCGCACTTGGAGTACATGTCGATGAGGAGCGCGGAGGCGACGAAGAGGTCGTGGCCGAACCCGAAGGCGAAGGCCTGCTGGTGGAGCGGTTCAACAGAATCGCCGCTACGAGTGAGGTCCGCGATGACGGTGTTCCAGCTATGGACTCTGGTTTTGTCCACGTTTTGCCGAACATGCTTGTGAGGTTCGCGGTTTTGGTCTGTGCTGTGCGCAAATGATGTTTATTCTGAGCACAGAGCGAGTCATCCTTGGTGTTTTATTTCCATGCATTTGGTTGTTAATTTTTAAACGTCAATTAAGCGAGATAGTGTAGTACTGTTTTATGTTTATTATCGGAAAAATGTTTTCGTTTATTCGATGGCGTTCGACTACAGAGAACTCGTTTCCTGTCCCAGGGGTTGCGCTTCGTGGGGTGGGGTTATCTTTCTTCAGATTTCGGAGGGAACGCGAATTTTGCAAATTAGTACTGAAATTACTGTCTACGACTATGACACTAACATCTTGTTTGTTTGGACTGAAAAGAAGGTGGAAAATAAGATAATAATAAGAATAAAAATGTTGAAGGAATGAAAGTGAGTACAAACTACTAAGTGTAATGGTTTTTGGATTGTTTAGGAGTGAGAGAGAAAAAAAAAGAGATATATTTAGTGAATAAATAAATAAGCCTATATAAAATGGGGTATTGTTAAAAAATTTGATTATTTGTAAATAAAACTAATCCATTAAAAACAATTTTTTTTAATTTAGTTTATTTACTAATTTTTCTTAATTTTTTAAATTAACTTTTAATTTCATAATTAATTCTTATAAGAAGCAAATTTTTTTAAAAAAGGACAAGGATGCTTATATTTAAATTATTAACAAAAGACGCGGGAGGTTGATGATATTTACATGTTAAATTGTCTAATTTATTCTTTGATATTAAAAAGTTTAAGTGAGTTGAGTATGATGTTTGCTAACTGAACCAACTTCTTGGCTCAAATTGTTCAAAATTTGAAACTACGCACAACAATCAAAGCAAATTCAATAAAATAATTTCCAAATAGTTTAGAGAGAAATAGGTTAATTTAAACTTTTAAGAATTAAATTAATTAATAGCTTCTGGATTTTTTTGAATTAATATCATAAGAAACTATTTGTAAATGGAGTATAATTTAAACAAACAATTGACTCTTTTGTAAGTTTGGATACTTGAATGTACAAAGTGGTCGACAACTTATTTTTGCTATCAACGTATCCATATTAGTAAAATTGAATAAAATCTTCGCGTCACGGAGTATTCGGTGATTGCAGTGATGCGTTTCACAACGATTCAACGAATATGATCTAAAGAGTAAACGCTATAAAGCCAGTATAATAAATGTTTTCAATTTGAGTGATTATATGTGTATGGCAAGTATAATTTTTTCACAATAGAAAAAAATTGGAAGAACAAAAACAGAAGTATAAGATAGAGTATGTATTTGATTTGCCATTCTATTCCGTTGAACGTGAATTGCGAAGAGATGGATTTATGTTGATGTGATTTGAAAAGAGGGAAAGAGGCAAAAACAACACTAACCATACTAGTAGTTCAATTTTCCATTGCAAGTTTTTAAATCCTAGCTAATGTGGAACAAAAATATGTGACTAATGAATACAAACGATAAGTAAGCTATCAAGTATATTAATTAAGCAAGCAACAAAGAAATCACTGAACATGGACTAATAGAAAAGAAGAACACTATGCTCTATGCTCTAGTGATTGAAATTCACAACCCCTTTAAGACAAAAAGTACCATGGTACATGCTCAAACAACAACTATGCTACTTAACAAGGCACTAAATAGTAGAACACCAACAATGGCACCTGCACAATTCAACCTAGCTGAAGCAGAAGACTTCTTGCCCTCAAACTCCCCTGAACTGGGTGCCGGTGCTGGTGCCTCGGCCTCAAAAGGAGCACCAGAACTCATTGGTTGATTGGTACTTGGAGTGGGGAAAAATGAGGAAATATCTGGGGCAGTCACATAAGGCAAAACACCAGGAGAAGCTGAAATTGTTGGCTCACTAGTTGAACTTGAACTCACACCCTTTGAATTGGTAAGCAAGATAACCAAAATGGCAAGGTAAAATAATAACTTGATCATAGTAGCAGCCATGAGTCACTAACTTAACTCTCAGAATTTTGGCTAAACAGAGGGGTGCAGAATGAAGATAGTTATAATGGAGTCTAGTAATGTGTTTGTTTCAAGATAAAGATAAAGATATAATATATAGCAGTAAGAATATATATATATATATATATAGATAGATAGATAGATAGATAGATAGATATATATATAGCAGCGTGGATGATATTGTGACAGTTTAAATTTTAGGTGCATTTGGTGAGCATCACGGGGTAAGCAAGAGGGGTGTAGTATATAAAATTAATTATCTCTTTTGCATCCATATTTATTAAAACCCTTTGTTTCTCTTGATTTGTCGGTTGTCATCAGTGCAAAAGAGATTCCATTTTCCTAAGGGCAGTGAGGAGATTGAAACTGTGCTGGGGACAATACACTAGCTTGTACTGCTGCCACGATGAGATTCATTTAACAGTTCACATGGTGAGGGCTAGCTTTGGATTCTTTTTAATAGAAGGGGCCCCAGTGTTTTTGGCCTTGTGGTAGTGCACCCTACCATGTGAGTACTAGACCATGGTACATGATGAGGATATTCATCCTATCTTCCGGTTTTCAAATAGAGGCACATGCATGTCTAATGTAAAATATAACAGGCAAAAATTTAAAATTCTCCCTCCATACATATCAAACTCTTCCACGGCACCCATAAAGTTTGACACAATCTGTAGATGCTTAAATCCCTTGATTGAGTATGTTCACTACAATGTTTTTGATGAACACTTTTCAATAAATGTTTATAGAGAAAAAAATAAAAAGGTACAAATTATTAAGATTCTACATAAGCTAAAATCAGTTTAAGTACTTCAATTTTTATTAAAATTGTCATTTAACTTTTCCAACAATTTTATAAAAGTTGAAGTGCATGAGTTTGATTTTAACATTTAGGAAGTTTCTTTAATTAGTTCATTTTACCTTCTTATTTTGTTATCATGTGTTTAATGAAAAATTTATCTCAGGAAAGTCTAAGGTTCAATTCCTAGTTGAATAAAATTGATAGAATTGTTTTTCGGAGTTTCATTTAAGGGAGTGAATTTACACCGCAAGTGATTTGAATTATTTTGAGATGAAAGTTGTGAATAGGGATATTTGGAGGGGTCAAATGTAGCTAAAATATTTGAAGAACATGTGGGTCCCATGAGATGAAAGGGAGGAGTGAGAGTATGGGTTGGTGAGACGCACAATGCTAGTGAGAGAAAATCATAAGAGTGCACATTGCACACTGATGAGAGGACATTTGATTCATTTTTTTTATTAGTTTTTGTTTTATTATTTATCTATTATTTTAATTTTTTTTTTATCATTTACGTTCTATTTCATTTCAATCAAACAATTATTTAATGCTATATTTAATTCCTTTCATTCTTTTTCATCTCCTCACACTTCCATCCCTCTCTAATAAACACACCCTAAATGATTTGTATGTCTCAACAAGAATTAGTATCTTATTGTTGTTTGGAAATACTTCTGTAGTAGATTCGCACATGCATGCACATACACACTAATTCTTCCTAGACCAACAACAATAAAGTGTGTTGCAATGTTGCACTAGTTAGCTTCACCTATAGTAGAGAAGGAAATGTGAATCCTTGAAGCAAAGATAACATAGTAATTGAAAAATCACCGAGACCATGTGAATGTCGCATGTCCGAATGGACTGCAGCATGGTCCACACGGCAAGGTACAGAGAAGTGAAAAACGCCATTTCAAAGTTGAAGACAACAAAGAGTATGGGTGTAAACTCGGAGGTTATCTGCTGATGATCTCACCGCTCATATGGTCCCATTCTATTGAATTTGAATAGTCCAAGATAGTTTCAGAACAAAATATAATTTTTGTAACGATCTTTAGTTGGTAATATAATAATTACAATGTCAAAATTCTTAATCCAAAGCAAAAGTACCTTCTGAAGTACATGCAATACAGAAGCAACTTTCGTAAAACTACAAATGAAAGATAAATGATCCAACTATCCAAACTATTGCATCATTTCCCTACCCGGTGTTGACCAATGACCAATGCAGATATAAATAAATAGTTGGTACAAATGTGAATAAATAAGGATTGCAACAAATTTGAATAAATAGAGGTTGCAATATAAGGTTCCAATTCATGTGAATTGACGAATAGCAACCCCTAAGCTCTAACATTATAAATTCCAAAAAATACCAAAATTTAGTGCCATGTGAGTAAAGCTTCTCTAACTATAGAAACCTAAGGTGTGCTATGTCATTTTGTTTGCCGACTAGTTCTCAAGGAATGCAGCAACACTGTCAGAACCTAAGGTGTGCTATGAATTTAAAATTTTGAGGCCGACAGACACATTTAAAAACTGAACCATTTATAACTCCACTTGTCTAAGTCAAGGTGCAGTAATTAGAAAATTCTGGCTGGAACCTGTCAATGGTGCCCTGAATATCATGTATACATATTCTGAACGATCCCAATTGCCTTCGGCAAGAGCATCCGAGCACTGAATCTTTTACTTCCAAAACTTGTTTGCTGTCAATGGAACCTTATAAGCATGTGATTTCAATAATATAACATTTCTCTCCTGTTACATATATTTTGGATTTGATTTAGATAAAGGGACTATTATTGTTACTATCAAAAATGTTATTCTCACTACCCACACATGGGTGAATTTTTAGGTAATTCCAAAATTACCTTCCTATGGAAACACTATTCTGTTATAAATTTATAAAAGAAATTATGTTTTTGTTACATACATGTGAAAAAAATGGAAACTCAATGGCAACTTACAGTATGTTTCCATTTAACTAGAAGGGTGAAAAAAAATAAAACAACCATTCCTTTGAACAATGTACATAGTGTAAGGGGCAGATTTGTTGCAGATTCTATTGTGCACAGCGTACAACAACATAATCATGGCCCAACATTCCCAGTACCAAAACAGCAACCGCCTGACACCACAAACCCGATCATCATCCCAAATCTATTGACAGTCACAAACCCAACAAACAGATTCAAAACAACTCACCCCGAAACCCATAAACCCCTCAACAAAATCTGCAACAAAATTCAAAGACGATAAACAAGGGGCAAGGGGAACTACTCCTCGATAGGCAAGGTTGTCGGTGCGACACGACACAAATGTTGGTCTAGGACGGTGCAACTCAATTAGGTTAGGGGAAGTAGAGGGGGTGAGAACAATTTGGTGAGTAGGCAAAAGCGGAATTTCTTGCTCCTTCAATAGCAAAGTTGGTAGTAGAAATAACAGTCCCCTACATAAATTGCCCATTCAAAATTTGGAGTTGTGCAGGAATAATAACTTATCCTAACCCATTCCTTGCTCACCCCTTACAATGTTGTTAAATAGCATCTATGGTCCCGCCATGACGAAATGGCGTGGTGGATTTTTTACCAACCTTCATAGACTATATGTGAAAGAAGGCTCGCCATGGTGGCACCATAACGTGCAATGATGTGTTTATATGGTGGAATTTTGACCTTCCACCATGTTCCGCCATCCGCACAACACTGATCCGTTGTCAAATGTAAGCTCTTAACATGGATTCAAATACAATATGTCGAGTTCATTTTGTCAATGCATTCCAGATATTGCATGCCCTCAACAACATAAGATCTAGACCTTGTTTGAATAAATTTTCATGTAAGCACTCGTAAGAAGAAAAAAAGTAAAATATACAAGAAACTAAAATTAAACTATCCACTTTAGTTTTTGAAGAAATTAAATACAAAAGCATCCATAAAAGTTTAATATATAGGTTGATTTAAACTTATAGAAGTTCAATTTGTTTTATTTTTTTATATCTTTTCTCCTATAAATATTTATATAAAGTTATTCAAACATGACCTTAATGTCACCAAAATCATACTTAATAGCTTTTAAAGTTTTCACCTTATCCAGCCTGCTTTGATATGTGGGGGAAACACACAAAATTGCCGACATTGTATGCCAAGGGGAATTGTAGACACCTTTGTTGTAATTTAAAATAGGTTTAATTATCATTTTGATTTTTTTAATTTTTTTTTTAAGTTTAATTTGATTCTTTTATTCTTAAAAAGGTTAAATTAAGTCTTATAATTTTTTAAAATTATTCAATTAATTCCTTTTATTTTTAAAAGATTCAATTAATTTTCTTATTTTTTAAAATGAGTTCAATTTAATCTCATTATAAATCAAATTGGATCTCATTTTAAAAATAGAAGAAAAAGTAAGATCAAATTGAACCAATTTTAAAAAATAAAAATAATTGAATTTTTTAATAAGAGAATCAAATTAAATTATTTTTAAAAATTAAAGAATCTAATTGAATCTTTTAATAACAAAAGGATCAAATTAAACTTAAAAAATAAATTAGAGGACCAAAATAATAATTCATCCTTAAATATTCAACATGCTTTTCAGAGACCTTCTTCAACGTTAAACGAGAATTTACGAGAATTACATACGCAGCTACTGTCATTTTTAGTTACTCTATTTGATTACCATTTAAAATCAAATTTTATAGGCATACATAATTTATTTTTATTGTAAATCAATCCAACTAATGCTATTTGTTGAGAGGCTGTAACAATTTTTCCAGCTCAATGTTCGTAATTTTCTTGCTAACAAGCGTTTTGAACTAGTTAACTCTATTTCCCCTTAAGCAGTTTATTCAAGTTTAAAAAGCAAATGTTCTCGAGAAAACGGGCATCATAAACACCGCATAGATAAACGGACATTTGAAAGCAATAATCACAATGCATTTTTTAAGGCTCAATTTTCACATTACTGAGTACACCACAGGGGAGTGTGCAAACTTCATTCTTTGTATTTAAGGTCCAATTAGTAGCTATAATCGAAATAAATAATGTACAATTGCAGTGGTCAAGTTCCCGTTAGAATCTAAACTACGGAGACTCCTCATACCAACCTTGTCATTTACATTACAATTGCATACAGCTTTACGCTTTTTGGTAGACTAAGGAAATGCTTAACTAACAGACTAAAGAATGGATTTAAGTTATTCTAAAAATAAAACATAGCTTAAAATTTAAATTATCAAATTGATCAAGCGTCGTGAATTGGTCTTCGAAGACCAGAATAAACAGCTGACCGAAAAATAAGAGGTACATCTTCTGTCAATACCTCTGCATCCAACTTTTCAACATGGGGCCATATCTGCCAGCAACAAAATTATCAAAATGTTATAATGCCAGTCTTGAGGATGGTATTAAACAATAAGACAATAGAACTGTGCAAAACCTTCACACAAGATCTGGTTTTTTGCAAACTTAGAGCAATCTAACTGGAGGAACATGTGCAAGTTTTGATATGCAAAATGTTGTTTTCATTGCAATCCCTTAAATAACTAAGATAATATTCAAATGCAAGCAGTGAATTGAACAATACCTCAGCGGCGTACTGCCTAGAAAAGGCCTTCACATAGCCCAAAGTGATGATACACCACTGCTCCTTTTCACCTACATTATAAGCACCATCTTTCTTCTCGCCATTTGTCTGACTGTATAAGAGATTCGGAAACCAATATTACTATGTAGTATTTATAAGCATATTTCCACAAAGCAAGAAAAAAAATTATTCTTTATTTTTATCTAGGTCAGAAGGAATGACACAGGAACCTGTTTTGAGGTCTCTGACTCTCGCTGTCTAATTCCATTGAAGATGGCTCTTCAGGGTCCACTACCATTACCACATCAACTTGTGCAGACTTCAACTCATGCAGTGTTCTAGCTCCTTCAGGAAGGCGCTCTATCAACACATTTGAGAAGCTTTTGTACAACAAGAGAAACAATGCCTGTATGTAATGCAATGATAATATTATGAGAAACATAACTTCAAGGGCATCTAATTCAAATTAAATAGCTGTTGAGCAAGAAAAAAATGGCCCAGGAAATGGCTTTTTATAATTCCAATTTAAAGCAAATCCAACTTGCATTAACAAAAGCCAGGAGACAAGTAGAAACTACAAAATACAAAAAGTGAATCCTAAAGTGTTATGATAAGTGTCTTATGTAACACCCTGATTGAATCACATCATAATGAAAGGAATCCAGAAGTTATGCAGATATGGAACTGTACAGTTATGGATGACTTAAAGGAATTAATTAGTACTACCTATAGCAACAAGATGCATATACTTTTCGGTAGTTTATCACTTAAGAATTTCACAATTAAACATGCTTGACTTGGAGTATCCTGAAAGCAGATTGTTGAGGTCTCAGAAAGGGCTACCTATAGAGGATTATGACTGATGGAGGATTCTAACCAACAAAGTGTTGAGTGAAGTGTCACTGTGTGAAGTATAGGAAAGTGTAAGCCTTCAAGCCGTCGACAATCAGAGGCATTGCAAATGGTATCAGAACAGACCTCTCTCCTAGTGCAGTGTGGTTTGAAGACGAACCAAGCGAAAGCTATTGGGCATGTAACACCCCGATCAATCACACCAGAATAAGAGGGATCTAGAGGCTGCACAGGTATGAGATTATACAGTTGAAGACGACTTAAAGGAATTAATTGGTACTACCTATACCAATAAGATGCATTTACGTTTCGATAACTAATCACTTAAGAACTCCACAATTAAACATGTTTGGCTTGGAGTCGTTATGGGATGGGAGACCTTCTAGGAAGTTTTCCAAATAGCGTGAGTGAGGACAAAGCATGTTGAAAAGTCTCATGTTGATTTATGGGGACAGTTATTGATCCTAAAAGCAGTCAAAACAAATTGTCGAGATCTCAGAAAGGGTTAACTATGGAGGGTTATGACCAACAAAGAAGTTGAATGAAGTGTGTCACCGTGTGAAATGCCAGAGTTTGAGCCGTCATGACGTCATCACTTTAACTTCTTGTAATTTCCTTATTTTGCTTAGGACTTACGAGGATCCCGTGTCCTCCTCCTTTACTAATGTTTCCTTTTATAGTATTTCTTTTTCTGTGCTTTCTTGTTACTGTTTCCAATATAGCCACCTTTCACATATGGTGCGTAAATTGGTCCAAATATCCCTATCATCTATCTCTTCATTGAAATATTAGTATATCACCTTTCCACAGGCTATCTATGGTGAAGATTATGACTGAGTTACTGACAGAAAAGTGAGAATGAATATTTCTAATTTAAGAAACACACGTTTGGCACATCCACTTTTTTCCAACACAGATTGAAAAGTTTTCTCCAATCATAACAGAAAACTGTTAGTATTCATAGACATTGTACCAGCACTTTAAACATATGTTTGATATGCAAAACTGTGTGCAGACAATTAACCAATACCAATTTTACATCAATTACCTCCTTTTCCTCCATTGCTTGGGCAAGAAGAGCTTCCTTCGCTTCTGAAGATTTTTGAAGAGACACCACCTCCTCCTTTGTCTTTTCAGCATGTGATTTCAATCTATTCAATCTAGCAGGATTGTCACCAAGAACTGGTTCACCATCCACTAGTGAAAGTTTTGACTCTGCAGCATCTAACTCTGCTTTTGCCTCCTTTGCAGCTTCTTCAGCAGATGAAAATTTTTTTTTAAGAGATAATATTTCTTTCCTTAGATCAGAAATACGATTGTGTGTCTTGCTTACTGCATTTCTAAGAATCTGCTCGATGGAAAACAGGGAAAATTTACTATATGCAAGAACAAACTATGATGAAGGTCAACTCAATTAAATACATGCTATCATTCGTAAACCAAGACAATCAAACAAAAAACAAAAAATGTAAAGTCTTCAGACTTATAAATTTAAAAATCCAAAGCTGGTCATGTCAAAATACAATTGAAAGCAAAAGGTAGATGGTTTCCAACCCCTGTAGACTTAATAGAGGAGCGAATTTGCAAACAATCTATCCAAAAAACCAAGAATAAGTACCTCCCATGGACGATCTGACGTATGAAATTGCTCAATATTTTCTGCTGAGAAGACCCATCTCACAATAGCCAGATTTGAAACAAGTCGATAACCCATCATCCTGTCAATAGCTATTGCTGTCATTTGGGTGTTACTCTTCCAGAAAGAACTCACTTCAGCTATCAGCATGACTTGCTTATCCTGGTCGGGACATACTTTTGCAAAGACTTGCCCATATTTCTCTAAGACAGTCATCAAATGAGTGAAACTCTTGGATCCAATATTGAGAAGAGTTTGTACAACCACTCTGAGGGTAACTTCTAGACCATTATTTGGAAACACATTTTCATCAATCCATGAGATTATTTCACGGACAGGTGCCTTTCCTTTAACCATGTTGTTGAGCTGTCCAGACAGTACATGTTCATTGCTTTCTTTACCATCTTCTGCACCAAAACTAAAGTTCGGCCCACCCTTTGGAGGAAGCAATTCTTCTAAACCAGGTGCATTTTCAATACTCTACAAAATATCATGAAATATACCATAAAAACATTAATATGCCAAGTATACAAAACAAAACTAAAGCCTGTTCAATTAATTCAGTTGCTGGTAGAAAAGCATCCGATGTAGTCAAAATCAAGATTTTACATAGGATTTGGAGGGGGATAAAATATCATAAATCACAGGATCATAACACGGACCATAAGATCCTATTAAAAATGTATAATCATGCTTAACATATGCTAATACATAGAAAATAACATACATAATGAAAATAAGCTCTAAATTACATTACATAATTAAACTAAATTTAAGCTGAAAATCCACAAGCGTGACACCCAATAAAAGTCACAAGTTACAATTAGTCACACAACAGAAGTTTTTCATAACATAGCACAACCAAGACACAAGAAAATAGTCCAACTGTTTGATTATAGAATCTAGAATTTTAACCTAAAGGTTGATAAAAAAAATAGTAATGACAAGTGTTTTAGTTAATTAAAGTTGTTTGTTTCTTCCAGATAAAATAATAAAAAGCTAAAAACAGAGATGAGAGATTGGGAGAGGGGCAATAGATGTGATAGAAGAGAAGCTTCTCTCCTCTGCAGCAAGCTCCACCGTCTGTCTGTCTCTCCTCTGTTGTAAGCTCCACTATGCCTGGCAGACCAAAGCATGAGGTTAAGAGAACAGCACAGTGGGTTCTCCCTTCTCTACTCTGATTATGGCTTTGGTTGGGAGCTTGTGGAAACAGAGGGGGTGAGAGAAGGCTGAGACCAACACCTGTGTTAGGGTGGGTTTCGTACCTGAACAGGTTGAGAAAAAAATACCATTTTTTTTACTCAAATGAGAATCCAACCCGATACCCACTTCTGGTGAAATCGCGTAAGCCGTTCCAAGTT
Organism: Glycine tomentella; assembly: GCA_007407185.1. Classification (NCBI taxonomy): domain Eukaryota; kingdom Viridiplantae; phylum Streptophyta; class Magnoliopsida; order Fabales; family Fabaceae; genus Glycine; species Glycine tomentella. The sequence goes on from PYAF01004486.1 coordinate 517,111, forward strand.
CACAATTTTATGCTCCAACTCAAGATTCCACCACAATTCCAATGATACAAGATTCTGGTTGTGAGTTGCCTTGCAAGGCAACTGGAAAATCACAAAATCATGTGATTTCACAATTTAAAACAATTTTAACATTTTTTTTTTATCCGCAACACAATTTTAACATTGAAAGAATCCATTCCTCTACATCAACAAAAAAAGATAAAGAAACTTCTCTTTATCCTTTTATGATTTTACTATGAGACCCATAACCATAAAAAAGATCATGAATGGCAATGCAGTCTAGTGGTGTCCTTTTGGGGTGATTTGCAACAAAAATAACATTCATTATGGTTCTGGCATGGATAATTACCTGCTTAACTTTGTCCCAGTATGACAAGCGAACTTCCCTCTCCAAAACCTCCTGAACAAAGACGCGTTGAGGGGCCTACCTTGGGAGGTCTAGGACATAAGCCCACTCTTCCCATGGCCAGATGAACTGGAAGTTTGATCTGCACAGCAAAAACCATCAACCAAATTTAATATGAACACACAACTTTGGCAACATGTCAATTTTGAATGTAAAAAAAGATGTGACATAAAAGATATTTTATTTTAGCCATAATCAGTAACACTTGAATTGTTAAACCTAATTCTCAAACAAAACAAGAGGGCATGACACAATGTTGTAAATATGGCAGGAAGAAGGTATAACAAGCTAGATCATCAACCATGTTGAGAGCATGGTGAGTTAAATAGAGCATATGTGTAAAACAAGGGGGACAAGGAGCCATACACAATAGGACATAGACAAAGCACATATATGTTATACTATTACTTGACATTCATCTGGAAAAAGTAGACGATTGGAAAAATTATTAGTTCATCATCACAATGCACCAAAATGTGTGAGAACTATAAATTAGCAACTAATGCATTTAATACACTTGTACATCCATTAAACCAATTTTATGCATCATTATCATAAACTTTTGTGCCTCAGCAGTTAGTGCCACTTTCTTTAATATTACAAAACCACAACTATCCAGATAATGTATAGGATTATTCCAAACATGACACAACGGGATTGATTCCACTTCCTTGCTGTTAAGTACGTCCCTCTTATCTCTTGCCGATTCCTAACTCCAGGAGGAGAGTCGCTCAGCCGACTAAAGCTAAAAGCAGAGTTGGAGCTTGGCAATGCAGTTGATCTTCTTGCAGCTGAGAGAGATGCTGGCATTGAATGAAGCTGATTCCCCCGTATTGGACAACCACTGATTCCAGCAACAAATTGGCCATGAACTTGGAATCAGTTAAATCCACCATTTAAGGCTCATACCAACTTCAATATAAACATCAAATGCCTCATCAATAACACCAGCACAATTTCTCAATTTCCTTAAACCTTGATGTAATCAATCACTTTTCTTAGAGCCACAAGATCTCCATTTCCTTTTGACCAAAATAACTCCCACATTGCAGTCATAAAAGACTGCAATCTGATTTGAAGTCGCTATATCTTTCTATTAGATCAGTAACACTGGCATTTAACAATGGATCAACATCAATTAAAGCAGCCCAAGAAAAGGACATTCTGGCAATATTCTAGCATGGATCAGAGGCTACAAATATCACAATTGCAGCTTGAGTTTCCTTCTATTTTGTTGATTGAGTTGAACTTTAACTTTGGTAGGGGAGGGGGGATTAATCACTGAACCAATTAGTGATTTTTAAAGTGTGGTTAACAAGTAACAATATTACAACATATTGACTTAAACCACTGAGTTGCTGATTATTCCTAAACTAGATATATTTCTATCAAAACTATCAGAACTTCTTAACCAGTAACAATATTACAACGTATTGACTTAAAACACTGAGTTGCTGGTTATTCCTAAACTAGATATATTTCTATCAGAACTTCCTTTCTTATATTTCCTTATTTTTATCAGAAAATATACTCACTAGAGAGAAATAAGACCAGGCACAGAGGCAATATCAAATATTATCATATTAAAAATGAAAATACAATTACAAAAGAGAAAACAATATTTTGTGCTAACAATCATTTTTGGTACCCTATTATCAATCCAGTAATGGTAATTGGTAAATAAATTTTATCCATTTAGTTGAATGGTCGAATCATCAATGGCTAACATTTAAGAAAGGTTGTGATAGGCTTGTTTGAGCTTGGGTAAAATGGCTAATGGTCAATTGATAAAGTAGTTAATAAAGTAATTGTTGCACAATTGTCCTAAACCAATACAAGCATGAATATTATGTTAAAAACTTAATCATGTCCAAACAGATGGTAACAGGCATTCTTTAAATCATTTACAGTTTATGGAAATATAAAGCTTGCTATAAAATGTTAAGAAATATGATTCAAAAATAGCAGTTTCACTTCAATGATTTCCTCACCATTGAACATCACCATGGCAGAGAACTTTAATGTCAGAATCATGAATAGTATCTTTCAATGTTAACTTGCAACTTTGGCATATAGACTCAACAGAAGCTTATGCATGATTTTTTTTTCCTTTTTTATGAACAAATTGTATTAGAGAAATGAAATAAAAAGGTTAAGTTGGGGAGGACAAGATATACTTCAAGCAGAACATGCACAGAATATATTATCTTGAATGATGCATGATGTAATGCAATTGCTAAGATTCCAAACATACAAATGGTGAGAGAACCAAAGGATCAGACGTGTCCGGCACTCCATATCCAAATCAGCAATCCTCTCAAAGAGAGTACGAACTGCTCCAGCTACAACTGCAGGAAAAGCTCCAGGAAGAGCCTATTGGGTAGCCACATGATTAGAAAGTATTAAACATGAAATGAAATTTGAAATCTATATAAAATGTGTATTGAAGCAATAATAATTCCCCAGTGACAAAAAAAGTCAGCAATGTCATGTGCACTTGACAATACCTTACAAAGGTCAATAATAACCAGCGTGTAATATACTGGTTTGAAAGGTGGTTGTGGTAGCATCAGCAGCTGCAAATGATATAGATATAGCATTACCAAATCTGTAAATATTCTAAGTCACCCGTACCCACTCATATCAAAAGTACAAACCCACAAATGTCAGCAACATAAAATAATAAAAATAAAAATAGTTGATGGATTCACTATGCCATCTTCCAGTTTTCAATTGTTGAAATTATTCCCTTCAAACAATAATATAGAAGAAATGCTTGCATTTTACTTTATCAATATACACTAAATCATGACCATCACAGCCGCTATAATGGCAAATTATGACCATCACAGCCACTATATTGAAACAGGTAAAAATCCATCTTTGCCTCCCTTGAGAGCTTCCCAGCCATATTTTTACAATTTTTTTATTTCCACTTTATTTTTGGCATCAGAAACATAATTGGGTTCAAAACCCTTCCCTGATCAAATATGCATAAAACACTTAAAAGTTGACCTCTGTTTCAACCCAAAAAAATGACCCAGTGCTCACGGCACCATGACTGTTCACCAGCCACACCCACAATTTGTCTGGCCTTTTCCAACACACTCATGGCTTGAGGGCTTCTGCTTACCCATGAGTCTCTCTGTTCACACAGGCCTCTATACAATTCTTGTTTGTTTTGTGTTCTTCACACCCATACCCACACCCTATCTGTTCTGGGTTTTTTTTCTCATTGATTCAATCATCTTCCTCTTTTTTTGTATGGCAATTGTATATGAATATGTATTTAATTTTAAATAATTCATTAGTTTTGAGCATTTATGTGTGAAGCATATTGTCTTGGTCTTGGATTTATAATCATCTGTACAGCAGCCAACACACTATTCATTATCCTGCTATAGTGTCTTGTTCTTAAGCTTCTAAAGCAAGTTGCTTGAGTCCATTTGAAGGCCCAAAGAAAGCTTCCACAATAATGCTAATTGCTAAAGCTGTATAGTTACAGAATACGTAATGGGTGAGGATTGCAATTTGACATGTAATACCTGAGAGAATATTGTTTCAGCCATGAGGTACTCGTATCTGAAGGAAACTGGCAGACCAACCATGAAAGAAGCACATTCCTTCCGACTAGCTTTGCATTAACCCAAAAATGACAACAGTTATAATTACATCAAAAACATTTTTATAGGAAAAAGAGTTAAGAAGAAGAGCAGAAATGAAGCGGATATGAAATATAAAAAAACTACGTACCCCATTGCCTGGAGGTTCCACGCTATGCGCAGGTAAGAGGGAGGAATATTTTACGCAGCCTTACCCTTGCATATGCAAAGAGGCTGTTTCCGGATTCGAACCCATGACCAACAAGTCACCAAGACACAACTTTACCGCTGTGCCAGGGCTCACCCTCAGATATGAAATATAAAAGACTAGAGAAATTCTAAGTAAATTCTAAATAAAATAAATGCACATAATGTGTTTATTGTTTTAATATATTTTTTTATTATTCAAACTCCATCACAGGGTACTCTTCTAGTAAAAAGAAAAGGAATGGTGTATACAAACCAGCCATTTAAGAACAGAAGCACATCTAGGAGATACTCTTCCATAACAAATCTGTCTATAGGCTGTAGATCCTGCATCCAAAAAATTCATTTCATTGAACCCACATATATGATTGGAAAAAATGAAATCCAAATCACCAAAAATCTAAGGTAGCTATAACACATGAAAATGAACAGTTTTACATGCTACAAAAATAAGCAGCAGGCACATCATGCAAAAGCAGTTTGATCCTTACTAAAACAACAAAAAAAACATTTTGAAGGCTGTTAAGAGAAGAAATTTAATTAGAGAAAAGAAAGAGAGAAGTACAGATGCAGACAATAAGATATTATCCTTCAAAAGAAACCACAAATACAAATGATATTAGCAGGCACAAAATTGAAGAGGATGCATCTTAGCATATCACAGGTTTAAATGTAGACTGGTAAAGAAATTTAAGAATTAAAAAACTATCACCTTTAACACATACATATACTTGAATTAGCCATCAAATTACGAAACAAAACATTATTTCATTAAAATTAATAATCTCATAGTTGTAGATTAATTTGTAATGAATTTATAACAGATTTCTTTAAGTTCCAAATATAAATAAAAGAAGTTTCTATAAAAAAAATAAAAAAAGATTAAAAGAAAGGAAATCAGTGTAGAGATGCTAGACCAGTAGCATATAGAATGCAAATCACCTCAATTTTACCCGGAGGAAATATGTTTAGCCGGTGTATCCTTTGAGGGTATTTTAATTCTGCTTCATGCTTCTGTTTACCAATAGACACGCCAGAAGGGACTGAAGGCGGGCTTGGTAAGCTGGGGCAGCATATTGGCCCAAATTCATGAGACTTCCCAGCAACCAGCTGAGCTTCAAATGAAAGATGAGGTCTTGGAACTAACAATTGAAACAGAAAATAATCAAGCAGGGAATAAAACAGGAGAAAATAAATAAAGGTAAACAAAAGTAATGCCTATGACATGAAAAAAATATAACAAAAGAAGCAAAGGAAAAGATAAAGGAAATGAATAAATTATTCATAACAAGGATATGATAAGCTTAGTTAATATTTATGAGGAATATGATTCTGTCATACTCTCCTCACATTACCCTAGTGTAAGATTAGAATTTGAAAGGAAAGCTTTATAGTAATTCAATAGCCTTAAAACTAAAAGTATTGATGAAAAAGTAAAACACCAATTAGATATTTTGAGAACTCCAAGCAAACACCCTCTAGCTATCTAGTTTTGCTTGGCAAATACAATGTATTATCTATGTGAGGAAGATCTACGATGTTCCTTCATTATGTGGATTTCATCAATCCCTCCCTCCAACATGCTCAAAACGAGGTAAATAGCAACACAACTTTAATATAGGAAAGGTTAGCTTTGGTCCTTGGGTCAGACAGAAAGTACTATGTGGGCAACTTCCAAGTAAATGGAACAAAACAGAAGGTTTGCAAGGAAATACAACACAGCTCCATAGGGAGTAAGCAAAGTGACACTTTCCAAGTCAATGCCATGACCTGACATCTTTCCAAATCAATTTAAAAATTAAAACATCAAAAGCATTCTTGGGCATTCGCTCAAGTTCCTAACTACTTAAGCTTTTCAGTTTTCAAACTGGACAATTCATAGGGAATCAAACCAGTGTCATCCAAGCAGTCAACCAGTCAAAACTTATTCATAAATGCAGTGACCATGTGTACGATTACAATTTGCAGAAATTAAGATCAACAGCGACAGAGATTCAGGAAGATAAGTACAACAGAAGTCAGATCTCATTACTACTGTAGCCTATTATTCATTAGAAATTAAAATCCAATAACCATCAAATCCTTAACATGGTAGTCCAATTTACAAGGAACCCATCCATTCCCCAAAAAAAATTAAGAGCGCAGAAAAACAAGCCTGCCTCAGATAGATGCAAATTATCTCTAGCTGAAGATTCCCACATAACCAACTCACAAGATAAAATAAGTTCAATGATTTTAGTGGAAGTTATGTACACATAAACTATCTGCTCCAAATATGTATGAAGGGCAAGAAAAACATCATGTTCCATGCATTACATACACAGATACACCAAAACCAAGACATTTACAGCAGGTAGAATGTCACAAAAGGGAAAAAGAAATTCATCACTCAAAGTAAGAGGGAAGCCATAACTATTGCTTGTATGCTTAATTAAAAACACTACACATACTGATAGAATTTGCAGATGCCTGGCAGAGAATAATAATGGGTGCAAAGAGGGATGGCAATGGTGATTACAATTTTTCATGGGTATAGGGATAAGTTTTACAAAATACTGCTAAGATTTAAATATTCCGGCTGTATCTTGGCATTTTATTTGTATAGATTAGCAAAAGTTAAGTTTTACTTTAAGACATTCTCTGTAAGCTTAACATCATTCATGTAGGGGAAAAAACACAAAATATGAACATGTAATAGTAGTGCAAAATGCCCTGAAAAGAAGACTGAAAAACAATGTAAATGATTTTAATTTTTGATAAAGGTACAGTAGCATAACCTACTATACACTCCACATAGAAAAGAGAAAATTACCACTGTCAACCTTCCATCCGTGGCTTGATAAAACCTGTATTCTATCCCATAAATCTTCCAAAAAATCCTGGAAAATGGAAATGAAATGTTAAAAAAATAAACATTTTCAGGCACCCTCTAAAATATTATTGAAAGGGAGTAGTAATTGAGACAAACACAATAGGATAAAAAACAAATCCTTAAATTACAATAAAATGGGCTCTATGTTGCCAGTGTGATTCCTTGGATCTACTATTCTACTCTCAACTGTCTAAAGAAATAATCCTTCATTAATTTTGGAATTTAAATAATTGAAACCCTAGTTAAACATTGGTGTTCTGAGAAGCACAGTAACGTAATACAAGATAAAAAAAAAAATATATATATATATATATATATATCCCAATGGGAGAGGGTTCTCTTCAACATGCAACAGAATTTGAAATGACACATTAGGATTTGAAGTGTTATGCATTTGACACAAGTGCCTGACAATTATATGTTTAAAACCAAAGACAATTATATATTAGTATGGTATACTCCTTAAGTACTATTCAGGCTTCATTAAATGTACCACCATAAGACCCAAATCAGATAAATAAAGAAAGAAAGAAAACAAATATTCAGGAGAAACATTGATACATAGGTCAAAGGACAGACAAAGAAAGTGTAAATTGTAACTAGAGTAAATTACACATGTCTCCCCTGAGGTTTAAGGAAATTACGCATGTCTCCCCTTTTTTGTAAAACCTACACATGTCTCCCCTCCTTTTGTAAAACCTACACATGTCTCCCCTCCTTTTGTAAAACCTACACATGCCTCCCTTGAGGTTTCAGGAAATTACACATGTTTCCCTTGTGTTTTTAAAACCTACACAAACCCCTATATGTAATCTAAACATATGACAAAAACAAGTCACGTGCATTGATGATTTTGATATAAAAAAATCCTAAAATATGTCTTTCGTCCTCATAAATATAGAAATGTTAGGAATCCATCATTGCAAAATGTTATATCCTCGCAAAATTTAAATGTTACTTTTTGATCTGGAACTAGGTTCAGGTTACTCGAACCTACATGTATGTTGTTATAGAAAGTGTCAGATTTATCAACTTTTTTACATCGGTTATATGTATAACAAATGTAAAAAAGTTGAAAAACCAAACACTATCTACAACAACATATATATAGGGATGGATGTACCCGAACCTAGCTTCAAGCCAAAAAATAATAGATTTAAATTTTGTGAGGAAGAAAAATAGACAATAAAATTTGCAGTGACGAATTTCGAACATTTTATTTATGAGGAAGAAAAACATATTTAAGCCTTTTTTAATCAAAATTGTCATCGCACATGACTTGCTACTGTCAAATGCTTAGACAACATTTAGGGGATTTGTGAAGGTTTTAAAATAGAAGGGAGGCGTGTGTAATTTCCTTAAACCTCAAGGGAGACATATGTAATTTCCTTAAACCTCATGGGAAGCACGTGTAGGTTTTAGAGAAAGAGAGGAGGCATGTGTAATTTCCTTAAACCTCGGGGAAGGCATGTGTAATTTCCTTAAATCTTAGGGGAGAAATGTGTAACTTACTCTTGTAATTAAGTATTAGCTAAACAGGAGCCAACCTTGTCACTAAGACCTTTCTCGTTTTCATCATCATTCTCAAAAAAGGATAAACCAATGTCAAATGTATGCTTTCTGATGCTCAAGTAAGCTTCTACACCCACCATCACTCTCTCAATATCTTCAGGAACTTGCTGTGAACAGACACGACATGCCATTAAATGGAAAAAGAATTCAGCGATAATGAAATCCATATTTGTAACTGAATTTAGTATATATTGTATGAATTCATACAGGTTATTGGTTGCTATTTAAAGTACAGTAGAAGTACACACAAAAAAGGAAGAAAAATTCTAATAAATAATGCTGCTAATCAGCATAAATACTTTCCTAAAAGAACAGATTAAATAAGTAAAAGATTCCTTTACAATCATTCCATTTATTTGGGATTCTATGAATGACACCTTTTCAACAATATTGTAACCTGAACAAACATGCATATATTAAAAAAAGAAAGAAAAAGTGCCAAGAACTGCTAGCATAGTTGTTGTATCATTTGCTGCAATGTTTATAACTTCTCAACATAATGAAAGTTTGTGACATGTGAACCAAATTCTTCATTCATTGTTGCCATAATATGAGGCATGATAAATTATAAATTATAAGCATCAAATAATTACCTCAATAAGTTCCGCTCCGCCCCATGGGAGGCATGATAAAATGCAGGTTATGTAAAAGTCAGCACATGGCTGCCATAAGGGATTTCCTTTCTCATCATCTACTGTTGTGGCAGCTGATGATAAAAATGTTTCAAACACAGCCACCAAAGAGCTTGGTTGAAGAACCTTACTGCTCATCTAAAGAATTTACAAGAAAGCAACAAATAAAAAAACTTGCATTCGGTTACATAAATACTCCACATCACATGAACATACAACGACAAGAATAAGAAGATAAAATGTGAACATATTTAGAACCAGACGGGGTTCGGAATATAAATAAGTGTATTTGGATTAGCTAAGGGAAAAAACCTTATTTCAATAATCAATTATAATTATATCTTTATAATGGACTATAGGAAATAAGTTTTATGTTTGGATATGTTCAGTAAAGTGATTATAAGATAATCTATTTTGTTTCGATTGTACAAAATAATAATAATAATTTCTTTTAATAGTAAAATTACAAAAAAGAGTATGAAGTTATTTGTAGTAATTTGTTTTGTATTGAAAATAATCAAAAAAATCAATTATTAGGGGTAAAATAGGAAAACAAAAATTAGACCAAAAATAAGTTAACTTTCCATCATAAGCTCCACAATTTTGCTTATTCAAAAATGGCATTTTCCTTTCTGTAAGAGTAATCTTCTCTTACACTTTGCAATAGAAATAATCCAACATTATAATCTCATTTTCACCAATAATAGTTAATACAAAACAAGAGCGAACAGGATTCTAATCAGCTTTTTTTTATGGAAACAGCATTTCTTTTACGGATTATAATCAATAACAAACATGCTCTATAAGTTGTACACGTAAAAAACACTAAATGACAAGGAAAATCATACTCAAACACAGGACAATCATTTATAAATGTAGAATGAACCCATGGTGAAAGCATGAAGGATTTCCTATCCACCACATACTGTCAATGATATAGCAATCAGCAGTTTAAATGTCAATAATGCTACACAACTTTTCTGCAAAAAAACAATGGCAATACATACCATAACAGTCAAAAGCCGCATTAGAATACGAACCCCGTTGCAGTTTCCAGAATCTAAGGCATCCTATATTTAAAAAATAAAAATGAGACATACAAAAATAAAATTATAGGAATAAATCAAACAAAGTCAGCAGAATCACTAAAAGACCAAATTAAAATAAGTCCTCGCATTCAAAATTTTTGCAGCAAATTAAAGAAATATGCAATGGTAATTATTTTGAATGAACAAAACAAATTCAAATTGCAAATTGAGAGTGTTATTGAAAAACCAATAGCAAGAACCAGTAAATTGGCAAATCATATTGTTTGCATCAAATCAAACAAACCTTAACCATTAAAAATCATTGTCAATGTTTTTCTTTATGAAAATTTACAGAAATAAGTTTCACAGACAATTAATAGCTCGTTTGGGTACCCATTTCACGAGTGAACGTATGTTTAAAGTACGTCGGAGGAAGGATGACCTTTGTAACTTTTGAGTTAAAAGTAATTTTGAAAGTTTGAAATGGTAATCCAAACGTAGGCTAAATATTTAAACCTGATTTATATGATCACAACAGGATCAAAATGGCAATGCCAATCCCACTACAATTAAGGGAAAACCAATGGTGTGTCAAGTGATAACATGACACTTCTGGTAAAGCTTGTGTCTACCTAGTGGTCAATGATACAATATTTCATTCGGTATCTTTGTCAAAGTCTAATCAAACTTTAACATAAGCCATCGCCATAAGTAAAATTCCTCATATTTGTGAATAAGTGCTCTCATTTATCAATCCATTATGGCAGTCAATGGCAGTCGATGGCAGCAGGCCAAAAAATCACCAGTTTTATGGCAAGTGGTATGGCAATCAAAGCTAGATGAAAGAAGATACATTTAAGAAAAAAAATTAAAATAAAATACACAAAATAAAACAATAGTATTGAATCAAGATACTTTATAAAGTAAATAAAAAGGCTTGATAATTTACAGCAAGAAAAATAAACAAAATAGTATTTTCAACCAAAAATTAACTCATTTTTATTTATTATTTTTCTAGTTCAATCTTCATTTTTGTATTTTTTGTTTTTATTATAATAGTCAGTCATTTAATTTGGAATTCGGTCTCATTTTCAGTAGCCCATAGCCTCATATCAGAGAGAAAAAAAATTAAAAAGAGGTTAAAGATGTGTTTTAAGTGAGGATTTCTTTATAATACCGTCCCATTCTCTGCCTCCTTTCATGAGTGTTTCAGCACAGCCATAAGTGAAAATGTGGAAGGATTTCAGTGAAACTAACGAACCACATTCTGTTCATAATTTGGAAGGTAAGGTATACAAGGGGAAAAAAGGATTTGGGTGAGGCTAGTAGCTTGTTTTGAGAGAAGTAAAGCTTGATGGAGTTGGGAACCTACTTTATTGCATCATTACAACCTCAGTATCAAAGAGGCAATGAGTGTTTTTTTGGAGGAATTAAACTATTTTAAATCAGACATGGTCAAAAGGCAAATACATTCCAAAAATCACAAGCTCATTCATTGGTTAGGAATGAGGACAGATGAGATTCCACTTTTGGACATGGCTGGTAGCAAGATAACAGCGGTGCCACCATAATCAACCCACCACACCAACACCTGGATATTTTTATGGCAAGAAGCATCAAACTTTCCATGACACTGCACAATGGCAAGCTTTGACAATACTAGATTAAATGGAGACAGTGTCTGCTCCCATCTAAAATAATAGTTTGATTTTTTACAATCAAGCATCCACATACATTAAACTCAAAATTTGATTTCTATTGGAAAAAATGTCTTAGTTTCAGATCTGTATACCTAATAATCCTACATAGCCAGCAGTCAACATTGCTGTGAAAACTAATACATTAAACTTCACATTCTAATCTACCCCATTAGATTTTAGAATTACTAACCAAAAATCAACTAATTATAGACAGCTTAGTGCCTCAGTCACATGGAAATTGTACTACCCTTAATTAATTACATGTCCAGATAATGAACTAATGTTAATTAAAGGAATCAAGACAGTGAAAATACAACACCAAGAAACCAACCTAGCAGCTTCAGTGACTTAATTGCTTACCTGAAATTTACTTTGAGTTTTCACCACTAGTTGTTTCACAAAGTCCTCATTTTCCAAGTTAATTAAGCCAATCTGAAATGAAATGCATACATAGGAAATACGAGGTTCAGAAACTTCAATTTGGATACTATGCAAGCAAGAGAAATTTCACAATACATAATTGAGTGGTAATTAGCTACACAATTACAGCACACTGACACACATAACTGATAATTGAAGTAAAATGCAGCAAATAAATAAATAATAGGATAATGCAACAGCAGAAAGGAGCAGACTTGTCAGACTAGGTAATTATATTGCTTCTTTTATTTTTATTTTTTTTTATCGGCACTTCTTTTATTATTGAATTATCAAATTTTACTTTCATCCAAATTACATAAACTCCAACTTTGAAATGCAAATCTACTATACATCTTCTACGAACACTATTGCCATCATGATGTTAAGAACAAATAATGTTCCCTAAAAAACACTGTTTTCCAAATGCATTTGCAAAATGTAATTTCCAGTGGTATAGGTTAATAAACTAAACCGTATCTTTAATAAACTGTTTTAACTATTAACTGTATTGACATCTATAGGTTACACCAAAATTGTCTGCGTCAGTATCTTAATTGACAGGACTTTTGACACAGAGCTGACTAGCAACATAAAATTTATTAAGCTAGCAATTGAAAATTTAACAGAACACAAGGAACAAAAAGTGTGAAAGTTAAAGATATAAAGATTTCCAATAAAATGGAAAGAAGAAAATATTCCCAAGTTTAAAAATAAGGTTGATCAGATACATTGCCGTGAGTAATAACTAGCAGTCCTATTCTAGATACAGGCCATAACACTGAGTAGCACTTCCACTGTCATAAACACACCAACAATAAATTAAGTTCACCCAGTACTGATATCTTGCATTTCACCATATAAAGCTACCTCTGAGAAAGGAACACAACCACACCACACACCCAAAAATAACCATACTAATGAGAAGAAGAAAAACACTACATATCTGTGTAACTTTCATGCATGCATACACATCCAGAATAAGAGATAAATATTGCAACATACAGGAAAACAAATAACAGATGCCATTACAATCCAAGAGAGAGAGAGAGAGAAGAAATCTCTACCAGGGTACCGTACAGAGGAATCTTGTGAGGCAATTGCTCAGCACACATGAGAAGGAACTGCATGAATACAATAAAGCAAATACATCACGATACCAAGCATGACAGTGCCACATAATAGTACAGAAAAGGACAACAGATAACAATTACAAGACACTACACAAAATCTATACTAAACATTTGAAAAAGCATGTAGAGAACTCGGTAAGAGAGCAAGCAACAGGTCCGCACTCCGCATACACTATATTACAGCTGTAATATTATAAACAGTTCTAATCAACTTTCAATGTTTCAGATTTCTGAAGCAAATAAGTGTTCCCACAACATGAAAAACGAAAAGCCAAAAGAAAGCATAACTAAACAGAAAGAAAAAATCCAATATTCACATCATATTTTTTTCCCGGCTCTTTACATTAAGCACCTAGCAGTAGCAGACGGATAATTCAGAATAAAAATTGCCTCGCGTTTGCTTCGTAAACATAAATTTAGGTTAACTGAACAGATTACAATTTTTTACCGTTCCCGTAGCTACAAGTACAAGACTCAATACTCTCGAGAAGAAGAAAAAAGCGAATCGAAAACATTTCAATTGACCTATCTATCCAAAACACGAGCAAAATGCGAAAGAGAAGAATCTCCGTTTACCTCCAGAATCTCGGATTGAGAGAGATCGAGCTCGCGGCGAAGGGCGCCAAAGCACGTATCCTAAGAAATCAAAAGCAGAAGAGAAGAGAAGAGACATTAGGCTCGTCGATTCAGAGCGAAAGGGAGAAGAAGAAGAAGAAGAAGAAGAAGAAGAAGAAGAAGAAGAAGAGAAAGCGAACAATGTGATCTTTGTAGTCGGAGGAGACTCCATATTCGGGGCTCTTGTCCCCGATTCGTACAAGAAGGCTTCTCCAACTGCTCATTGTTTCCTACACTTCAGAGAGGAACAAAAATGAAGGAAAGGGCAACGGTAATAAGAAGGGTTTTCTTTTCAGGGTTTTGGGTCTCCGAGGCCCCAAGCAAGGATTTTCAACTTTCAAACCCTAAGAGTGGTTGTTTTGAGTATCTCTCATGCAAACTCAATTGGATTTTTTAAGTAATTTTTTGTGGCTCTCACGGTATAAACTCCTATGTTTACTTTCAAGGAATTAAGCCCGTATTTTACTCCAATACAAAAAATTATGAGAAATTTAAAAAAATTTACTTATTTATATTTTTTTAAAATAAAACTTAAGATTTTTTCAGTTTTCATAAATATGAATTTTGTGTTACAAAGCTTAACAAATTACCAAATTTATAGAGAAAGCATTCTAACAAATATTTTTTTTTTTAAACGGCTATTATATTGTGTGAATTTTGTGTTAGCCTATTATTAAAAAAAAACAATTGTCTAAACCTTCTATTTTGCTTCCAACGGTTATATGTGTAATTTATTATAATTAATATATATTTGCCCACTCTCCATCGTTCCCACCCAACAGTTATCTTCTTTCATTTATTACTCTTTTTTTTTTAATTTCACACTCCCCACCCAAGTGACCCAATAACCAAGCTTCAATCCTTCATTTCCCTTCACAGCTCTTTACCTACTCTTCTTTCTTCTCCACTCAAACTGCATTCAAACTCAGTCCAAGCATTCCTCGCGGAGCCATGCCGTCACAGTCGCAGAGTCATGCCGCCGCCATCACGAAGTCATGTCGTCGCCGTCGCGGAGCCACCTCGCGCGAGGGTCGTCACCGTCGTGGAGCTTCCCCGCGCGCACTATCTTCTTCGAACACCACTGTTGCCATCGCGGAGCTTCCTCGCGCGCACCATCTTCTCCGACCACCACCGTCGCCGTTGCGGCAATTCCTCGCGTGCGTTGTCTTCCTCATGCCAAACCGTTAGTTGTGCTTTTCCCTCTTTCTTTTTCGGGTGGTTGAGCTTGAATAATATTATTATATTGTTAAGAACTCATTCCTTATATAAGCAACGTTCCTCTTCATTCAAGAATCGGTTCTGCCATGCAAGCACGCTCCAGTGCGTAGTATTTTCACGGAACCGGTTCTTCAAGTTAAGAAACCGTGGAAGCTCATGCGTTGGAGATGCTCTTAGTACTTAGAGGCGGCCCGCTGCCCGCACCCCTTAGTGAGAATTAAGAAGGTACTTTGAATTTTACTTCACAAGGTCGTAACAAATGTAAATCGGTCCACGAAAATGATTTTTCTAAAGTTTTAAATGTAAAAAATATATAAGCTTAATTTTCCATTTTTGTTTTCCTATTATCTTCATTTTACAAATTTTTTGTTTTTATTTTAAAATTTAATTTTATTATTTTAATTATGTAACTTTAGATCATTTATTAACTCGATATTAATTACTCTCTTCGTCATAAAAGAAGTGTGATCCTAGATTATTTTAAACATATAAAGAAAAATAAATAAAAAAATAAAAAAAATTATAAAATTAACCTTAGTATTAAAGATGTGTTTGGTCCAACTTATTTTTTACTTAAAATATAGTTTTAATTAAAAGTAAAAAATTAGAGCCTAAAAAAATAAGTCTAAATTGTTTGTCAAATTTATTTATTTTTTAAGCTTAAAAGTTCATTTTAAGCTAAAAGTTGTTTAATAATTTTTTAAAAATGTTAGTTTTATTTAAAATTAGTTATCATTTCTAATAAAAAATAAATTTATAAATAAAAAAATAGTGCAAAACTAATTTAACTTGTATAAATTTATTTTTATGATAAAAGATTAAATAAAAAATATTAAAGTACAAGTATTAATTCTTTTTAGTTTTTAGGCATACCAAAATTTTTTGACCGTACGCAAATATAGATTCATCCTTTTTATCTGGTCCAACTTCACAACCACTCTCAGATTGGTCAGAAGTCAGTCTTGTTTGGAAGATCTATTGAACAAAGTAAAGAAAAAAGAATGCTCGAACCGAAACAACGACCAACAAAGATCATAATTACATATATAATTGCTCCTCCCTTTCTCTATTTTAATGATGATTTGAAATAGTATATATTGACTACAAATGACTAAAATATCTAAGCTATTATATATATTTTGTTCAGTCATATGTTGAAAGAAATAGAAATAAAATATATATATAGAAATAATTTAATGATATTAAATTACATTAAAAATGTTGAATAAATAATTTGCAACTATTACATAAATATTGAATAACTCATAAGTCAACGATTTCTATCTTTCATCAATGCATTTGTTATTTGATTTCAAACTCTATCCATACAACCAACAATAGTTGGCATAAGTAGTAGCAATTTGTGTCCCTTAACTAAGTGGTTCAGGGTTCGAATCTTGGTTGATCCTTGGATATGAAATAAATCGTGTTGAGAGAAGAATTGTCCACCTTATGTGTTTTGGTTGGAACCTCAAGAAAGTTCATATCGCGGGACCGTGGCGTCTCCAGTTATGTCATTTCCTTAAATGAATGTAATCATCCTTTATTGACCAATAATTTTTCTAATTTCAATACAACATGAGCTTCCATCTTAAACATGTTGTAACTTTCAACTAGAGTGTTAAAAGTTTGTTGAACCAAATTCCATCCTTGAGAATAAAGATATTTATTACCTTGCTTTATCAAATACTTCATGTGATGATCACATGCAATTGTCATTGCACGATAGCATATTTTATTAAACTTTACACATTTCTGTTTTTTTAACTTTTATTGAATGTTCAACGATTTGATTAGAAGTCATCTGTAAAACAATTTGAAAATACAAAATTAATAACATCAAAAAATGCAAATATACATTTATATCAATAATTCAAATACATAAATATAAATGTAAAAACGAAATTCAAATTTCAACATGTCAATAACAAATAAAAAAATCAAATCTTAACTTAACCATTAAGTTTTTTGTATGAGTAATAATTGTATAGAACATATTCTACAACCTAATCCATTGAATCTTTTATGGACATAAGTATCATTCTATTTTGAGGGTCTTTAATCAATTCTAAAGAAAAGCTAAATTGACGATGATTCAAAAGTTTTTTCCCTTTTAGACTTTTCAAGATTCCAATGCAATATAGGATGTAATATTCTCCATGAACATAAGATTTAGCTTCAATTTCAACTTTCGCACCTTCATTGTGAGTTTCAACTACTTGAACTAATCGTTCTAAATTTTTCTCATAGTTGTTGGAGTCTTAGTTTTTCTTTAACCATTTGCCACTTTGTCACTTTTGACTTGCGATATCTATCTTTTCTTTTATAGTCTAAGTGTTTTCCATAGGGCTAATGCTGTCATCAAGATGGATTTCCTTGCTATCAGATTCAATAATATCTTATGGCACATTTGTAATAGTCTTTGTGTCATTTTTTATTCAAGTGGTACACCCAGAGCTGCTAACCATGCATCTTCACTTGTTGTCACTATCGCTCCAAATATGAATTTTAGTTCATTACAAAATGTCAATCCTTGATACCAAAATTTATCATACTTTAGATTTTGATAAACCCCTAATGTGGATTAATATTCAAGTGGCACACCTAGAGCTGATGACCATGCATCTTCACTCATTGTCATTGTCCTTCCAAATATGAATTCTAGTTTATCACAAAATTTCAATCTTTGATATCAAAATTTACCATACTTTGGATTTTGATGTGACCCCAAATGTGGATCAAATTTCAACATCATCAATTTGAGAATTTTGTCAAAATTAAGAAGAAAAAACATGGATTAAGATGAGAGGAGGAAAGAATAACGCCATAATTCGAACGAATTTATGAGTTAAGGTAGATCTGTCACAAAGAATGGAATTCTTTGCTGAGAATCAAGATTCCAAGGATAAGCACTCACAATTAGGAATGACAATAGGTAGGGTATTGTAGTATCCGTCCCCATACCCACGCTTGAAAAAAATACTCATACCCGACCCATACCCACGTGAGTAGTAACTTCAATCCTCATATCCATATTCACTGAGTACCTATATACTCATATTTGCTACTTACATTTTACTTATATATAAAGTTAACAAATCAATAAAAAGTATTAATTAAAAAGTTACTACAACTAAATTGAAAATTCACTCTTAACTCATCCAAACATAACATTAAAAGCATTCAAATATAACATAAACTCATTCAAACATAAGTCATAAAAACAATATTACAAATATAATAATTCAATAAATCAATTTTAAGCGTAATGTTTTAATAATTTAACAGAGTAAATTATACTCACATCACATCCCTATGTTTTTTCTAAATTGCATCTGATATTCTTCATTTTTTACACCCTACAAAAAAATTTCTTAATTGTTTAGCTCACATTGCATACAAATCTCTTCTCTCCTAAACATCTTTTAATAATTCAACAGGAAGTAGGCATATGCTGGTCACATGACAATGAAAAATTATGTCTAAAACACCTTAATCTTCTTCCTCAAAATCGCATGTTGAGTTTTACAAACCCTCATCTTCTTCAACAACTCTTCACTTACGACCATCACCTCTTTCTCCTCCTACTCCTTCTACCACAACAACATCATCTCTTCCTCTTCATCGTTGTCCTCACCTACCAACACGACGTTCGAGTGCACCCACTCCCATCAGAGCAACCACCACCACCGTAGTCGTCGCCGCCATCCCCATGTCCACCTCCACCACCTTTTCATCCCCTATCATAGCTTCGACCACCATTATCGCTGCATCTGATTCCCTGGACACTGTCGTTAGTTAACAAAGTTAACAGAAGGGGGTAAAAGATGTATAAAAAGAAGAGTATCGGGTGCAATTTGAGAAAACATAGGGGGTGCGAGTGTAATTTTCTCTAATAGACAATTTTGTCTGCTAAGATATTTCAATTGCGTTAGTTAATGACGTTAACAGAAGGGTGTAAAAGTAATATATGAAAAGGGAGGGATATCGGGTGCAATTTAAGAAAATCATAGGAAATGCAAATATAATTTACTCTTTAACATAATCATTAGAAACTTCAACATCATGTGATGGTATTCTTTAAGACTTGCAAAAAAAATACAATGAAACTAATTAACATAATTATATGAACAATTTTATAGCTAGATAAAAAAAAGTATATTTGAATGAGGAACCTGCTTAATGAGACTGGGACGTGTGGGGTAAAAATTATATATTTGGATCCATTTATGCTTTGATATGACTTATACTAAATTGTATATACATAGCTGTGTTTAAATTTTATATATTAATTTTTTTATAAGGAGTTGTGCTTTATATACTAAATTTTATTTACATAGTTTATCTAGCTATTAAAAATGAAAAGTTATGATGACTAGTTGATTAAATTAATTTTCAACTATGCATTAACTCACTAATAACAAAATAAAGAAAAATTCATATTTGAAGCAATAAAAACATGTATTGCGAGTAAATTTATATGATATTTCATGCATTACTATGATAACAAGTTTCAAAACCAAATTTCACTCGATCTACAATGCTTTCCAAATATATTAATCTATAGTTCGCATAAAGGCATGACAAATTTAGATGTGCATCAACATAAGCTTAAGTTTCCTACCAATTGCGATTAAATTAATACTAGTAATATATATATATATATAAATTAATTAATTAAACTAATAGATATAATAGGTGCAGGGTAGTGTGGGGCAGGTACTATAGTACCCACACTCGCTCCAATCAGTATTAATTTTTTGTGCGTGTAAATATTCGTCACGGACCCATCCTTAATAAACAGGTATTTATCCTACTCATTTGTGGATATTTTTGCAGTTATATGTAGAGTCTAGGTAGACTTTGTCATTCCTACTCCCAATTAGTGACAAACTAAATTTTTGTTCATCAAAAGGTTTTTCTACATGTGTCATAGGAACCTATTATACTAATACTAATAAGAAGACCCATATAACTAATAAAAGGCCCAACACAACATATTATGTTTTAATAAAAGGAAGTACTTAAGTCCATAAAAGCCCAACCATGGGTCCAATAACAAAGATATAAAAACAACAAGCAATCCTGATATAAAGGTTGGCTCAAATTTAAGATCTTTAAGTCATCTTCATTCTCCACAAGTGAGATCGTCTTCATATTAATATCCTTTTGTAGCTTATTCAACCTTGATCTAGTAACAATTCCTCCTAAGTTAAGGTCATCACCCTTTTGTAGTTCTTCATCAGATTCTCCTATAAATACATTAAAAAGACACATGATGTTAAAGAAATTGAATTTTGCAAGTGAAGAGATTAAATACTCACATTTATCCTAGTATTCCACCATGTTGTATCAACTTCAACAGTTCCCTTTGCATTTTTTCATCCCAAGTCACTTTCTTTACCCTAAAGTTGATTCCATATAATCCAATTAGTTATCAAACCACCCTATTTTTCAATTGCTTTGCAATAAAATTTTTACTAGCATGTTGCTCAAATACCTCATGCATGTCCTACTATTTCTTACTTTTAAACGTAATCCCCAATTTTTCACTTTTATGAATCTCATCCGTACAAATATCAATTAAAATTTGATACTAAATGATTCCCACTTTGTTGTTTTTATATTAGATTCAAAAATACACACAAGACCTTCTTTACTAGCCATATGTTGTCATAAATTATAGTATAATGATTAATTAAAAACAAGCCAACAAGTATCAAATAAATGAGACATCACATATTAGGCAATTTGCTAAAAATTACAAAACAAACTACCAATTAAAGTAGCAATTAACATATTTAATATAATATCACTTAAAATATTAGCCCCTGAAGCTATTACACTAATAGTCTAGTTTATGTTATTCCATCAATCATACACACGTTAATAGTAATATAAAAAGAAATAATGTTTGCATAGTGTAAAAAAAATATGAATCAACAATTCGTAGTCAACATGAAAAAAATTCATAAAAGTGTTAGCTTTGCAAAAATTCTTGACTTGTAGTTGTTCATGAAGAGAAATAATAGTCCATAGATGGTCATTTATATGAGGATGAAACCATAATTATTTTACCCCTCTAAATGGTAGAGTTGTGAAGGGATGGTGAGGCCAAGAACAATGACTCTGTTCTTGGATCATTATAGCAGATAATAAAATATAGAACATGTTTATGGAATTAAAGAAAGTGCTAATAACATAAAAGAGAAAATACAACACATTTAAATAGAATAACCACATTACGACAAATGAAAATAATGGTCATTGAGAAAGATAACAAGTATAATACAAATAAATATATCAAACATGAAAGCATAATACATGTTAAAAGTAAACCAATGACAATAAACAATGTATAAAATCAACCAAAAAAACATTGAGAGTCTTGTGTGAATTAGAAGATTGTGGGATGTGAGAGTGTTGTGATTGAGAATTGCAATGACAATTGTGGTTGAGAAAAGAAACAAGAGTCCGGTTAAAAAGGATAGTAGAAGCCTTTGAATTAAAAAGTGGTTGGAGTATATGATTATCTATGTTTAGAAAGAGGGGCAGGACTCCCTCATTGAGAATTTAAGGTTTTGTTTTAGAAAAAAAAATAGTGAAAAAGGGCCAAAACTTAAGCTAAGCAAGAATTAACATAAAAGTCTCTCATGTGTTATGCACTTTTACAAAGAAAGCACTAGTCACACCAATTAAGAATTTTGTTTAGAAAATACGAGGAGTATAGCCTCGCACAAAATCAAAGGGTGCATTACCGAAAAAAAGTTCAATATATACAAATGAAAAGTAGCTCTAAGGAGTTTTTTTTTTCTTTCTAAAAGTTATTTTTTATAAAATTTACAATAAAATAAATCACTTAAAATTTAAGAACTTTTATATAAATGTTATTTGGCATGACTTCTTTTTAGGGGAAAAAAAGTTAAAATTAGGTCGGGCCAAACACACCCTTAATATTATATTGAAAAATTAAAGTCATATTTGTTAAGGGTATTAGTAAAAAAAATATTGTGTCGAAAATTTAACATAACACTTGGGAATTTTTTTTGTCACATGTGAATCTTATTTTGGGTTGAAAAAGTTGTATTTTAGCATATACAATGCATAAAATAAATTCTTATTTTATACAATTAAATTTGTAATATATTATACTAGTGAATGAATAACTTACACAATTTAAATAATGATAATCAAATATTAAAAAAATAAAGGACCAAATTTGCAAAATCATGACCCTAAACATACAATGAAATTTAATATTATATATATTAAAAATGTTTAATTTATTATTAAATTTTTTATTAAAATTTTTAATTTATTAATAAGTTGATTCACTAATCAACTAAACAAATTATATTAACAATTTTTTTTGCATTTATATTTATCTATGACAATATATAAAGGAAATAGTCTCTTTTGGTGTACACATTTACTTGGATGACTTTACCCTTTAATTATATTGACATCTAACCCTCTTTCAACTACACGTGTATCATTCAAAGTATAAAGTAAGGAAAAAGTGTGTTCACAAAAAGTTGAGCTGATACAAAGTCATGCAAGGAACAACAACGACAAATATTTTTCTTATATTTTCTTTTTCAAAGTAAGTGGTAACTACACACTCTCCATCATGGATCCTTACATTTTCTCCTTCAAAGTGTATAAATGAGTCCTATTAACTTATTCTCCTTATCTTTCACATTTTCATTGCCTCTAAAATGGAGAGTGTGTAGATAACGCAATTTGTTTTCTCTTTATCTCCTTTGGTGCCTTTTAGTTCTGTCAATATTAGTATTTGTTAATGATAAGTTTTATTAGATGGGGTTTATTTCTAAATTGTTGTTGCATTTCACTTCTCATTTTGTTTTTCTCAAAACTTCATGGTGGAGATCAAAATTGAAACTAATTTCTTTACAATTTGTTTATGTTGTTTGATATTGGAAAAGAGGGAATGTCTGGCTACATTGGTCCAATGTTGATGTTGTTTCTTGACTCTTGAGGTTGTTTCATAAATTTATGAGATGATTTATTACAATGGAATTCATAAGCAATTATATATATATTTGCCTGTGTGTGAAGAAGGATCACATTATATGAATGTAACTTTGACCAATTATTACACCATTCAATAACTTTCAATTCGATGATGTTTTTTTTAAAATTCACCATTGATTAAAAGTTCATTTTACATATATCACTTATACAAAATTTCATCTTAAAATCAATATTGTACAAACTTCTCAAAATGTACTAAAATATAGATCATTTGATTATCTTCTTATTGTTGTTCAATTTTAACAAAATTTGACACGGACAATCTTGGTGTTATGTAGATATAATTCAACGGTTGAATTTGATAAAAATTGCAATCTACAAAAGTTATGAACCACTAGACTATCGACAATATATATAGGCTAACCTTAAGAACAAGTTTGTCCATTATGGATTGCTTTAGCTAGCCCATGTAGGTTTATGTCATTTCCTGCAAGAGATCATAGGGACCATTGTGGTTTTCATGCTGATGATTATGTTGCATACCTTTGAATCATGGCTCCTAAAACACAATAGGATCATCTGAGGCAACCCAAATGCTTTAATGTGGGTGAAGATGAAGATAATCTTATTTTTTATGGCCTCTACTCTTTATGCCCAACTTATGCTGGGTTGTGGGTGTTGTCAAGTTGGGATTAAAGGGAAGAGATGGTCATTTACACAACACAATGAAGTTTGTGTTAGCATAAACTTATAACGACACTTGATTATATTGTTCTTGAAAAAGAAAAAATCCTAAATGTCAAATATTTCTATAACAAAATAAGATAAACATAGACTTTTTTATTAAAAAAATAACATAAGCCGAGACTATTTTAAATGTCCCAAAGTGTAATATGATATAAGGTTTTAGTGGAAAATTATTATTGTTGAATACTTGCAATTAGTGAAGAAATTATTTTTATTTTTATGACAACAATTTAACTTAGTTTTCTCTTAGGTGGCTATGATGATTGAGATAGATGGGTGCAGTCAGGGGTGGATTTGTGAATTTTGAAATTAGTGAATGAAGCAATTGGTGGGAGAATCAAAGCTAACAAAAGTCTAAATTACATTTGTATGTTTTGAAAGTGCCATGGTAACATGAAGAAGATATGTTGAAAGAAACATGGTTATACTTGATTCAAAATGTGTGATTCAAAAGTATATGTCACTGCACTTCTTGACACTCACATTGACTTCCAAATTGCTAAATTTTGTTTCTCACTACCCATTTGCTTAACTTTTCACTCTAATTATATAGGAATCCAACCAACTTTCCATTCTATTAAAATTGAACATTTGACGAGTCCTCATTCGAATGCAAGTATGATAGTTGCACAATGAGCTTTTATTCAAAAAAATGTATAACCCAATTGATATTTATTATGTATTGTTAGTGAACATTGTTAAACAATGCATAATTAGAATGATATTTATTATGTATTGTTATTTTGTTACCTAACATATTGACAACTTTGTGTCTTGGTTATGTTCAAAGAGAGATTTTTATTATTATTTAGTTTCATCCTAAGTTTTAGAAATATTAACCTATTTCTACTCTTATAAATTTATATAGAAAATATTTTTTTACTATTTCTTAAAGATAATAAGTAAACACAATGTGAAACTTTAATTAAAAGTAAAAAAAAAAAAAAAGGTTATGAGAATCCACAAGTGCATGGAGATTACATGATTACAACAAGTCACGTATCTACATTGGCAAAAGATGAAAATGTTAGTCGTTAGTCCTAATAGTAATGGCCAAGAGAGCTCATGGTCACTTAAGGAGAGGAAGAATAAAGATAAAGTTGCATCGTTGGATCTCAGCCTTTAGAGTTTAGACATTCTACGTCTTAGTTTCACCTTCATGAATCATTTTCTCCTTCTTTTACACATTTGTTTTTATAAATTCATAAAAATAAAATAGTTAAGTATATTTTGCCTAGCATTATTTTAACTTTAAAACAGTTAAAACTAAAAAGAAGAGATTATAAATCAAAGTAAAATTTGTTTGTTGATTTTTATTTTTTTAACTTATACTTTTTAATAACTCAAAAATAATGTTAATCAATATTTTAAACTTTTTTCCTCTATAAATTGACAATGTTTTAAGATTACACTATTTTTCCTCTGTAACACCCCGTAGGCCTCCGACGTGTTATCATTAATAATATCAGATTAGTGTATAAAAATATCAATTTAATCAATTCAGCGGAAACATAGGATCGTTTTCTTGATACATTATGTATGGAAACACATAACAGAACCATAAAATCAAGCCCCTGCTGATCCAGTTTATCAAATCAAACATAATACAGACAGATAACAGGTTTTATAGGCAGAGTAACCAAATACATCATTGATACTCAGGGAAAGTTATAT
>PYAF01004486.1:543028-565646 GCA_007407185.1 Glycine tomentella
CGTGGATCTTCAAGTGACTCGCGTGACATGGCAGAGCCATCTGCCCTGTAAAACACATACGGCGCGAGTCGCGCCACACCTCAAGTGGGTCGCGCCATATGCCAGAACAGCCATAAAGCTTGTATTTTCATCATCTTTCAAAGAATTCAAAGGCTTGGTCATATTTCTTAACTCAAAGACTTAGATTCACGCCATCAGCACCAATCCTGGCGCCACCGGTGCCGCACCCTTAGCAGGGTTTTCTGACCTGAATCCCCGCGCTATCGCGCGGGGTTAAGCGCCGAAAATAAAAGTCCTTACATCCTCTATAGTAAATATCAATGAATTAATTAACTTATTTGTCTAATGTTGTCTTTGATAGTGCAACATATCAGACATTTTTTCCTATTTGCCGCCAAACTTGATTAAGTTTAAAGTTCAAAATTAGAGTAACATAGATAATATTATTAGTGTGTTTGAGTTGATTGAAATTAGAACATACAATCTAATGTGGTTTAAACAATGTACATGTCTTGTAATGAAATTAATTTAGTCAAATTTGGATCGTACATGACTTTGGTTATATTTGGGATAGTCTCAATAGAAATGGTATCTGAAAATATATACTTAACAACTTCACACAATAAAGAGAATCGTTGAAAGAAATAAATTTAATATAAATTATAAAATTAAAATTGATTGCACACTATAGGACAATATGGACTTATTCTTACATGTTGAAAACCAAAAATAGGAATTTTTGCATCACCATCACACAAAGGATTTATTATTGTTATCAGGCAAAGATCACTTAATATACATTCAATGTGTTCTCTACAAAAATAAATAAAATTTTAGTCAACAAAAGCAAATCTTATAAGCATGTACGTATGATCTACAATTTCCAAACACATTTTCTCTTGAATTTTTCCACGTCTTCTAACTTTTCTCGCATATGATCTTGCTGTTAGGACAACAATAACATTTAAGGATATGGTTGATCAAAATAATGGAACTGATTAATAATAATAATAATAATATAATTTTTTTAACAAAAGTAAAATTAAAATTAGGATAATTAAGATTGTCATTATCAACATTGTGAATTTAACAAAGGGACTAAAATTTCCAATTTTAAAAATGTAAGGACTAAAATTATTAAAATTTAAAAAAGGGATAAATTTTTTAATATTTGAAAAATAGATGGCCAAAATTTACTATATATTATATTAATATTATTAATAAATATAAATATTTTTGTTATTTTAATTTTTTTTAATGTTTTGTGATTTGTGTTAATAAAAAAGAAACCTTAATGTAAAAAAATTGTCTATTTAATGATCTGGTTGGTCACTTAAATTGATAATATCTGTGAGGTTTGTGCATTGTAAACCTAATTATGTTATGTCAACATGGCATTCATTGTCTAAAAGGTATTGTAGCTAAAAAATAAAGCTTGACTAAGTAGAGAAAATAAAAAGATTTTTGATGTTACTATTGTAGTGAGATAGAAAATAGTCGTGAACTAAATTATTTATATAGTGAGATAGAGAAGACAATGTATGTCATGTGTGTATATAGAAATTGTTATTACAAAATGTTTTTGGCATAAGGATCACTTATTTGTCACTATCAACTTAAACACCCTATAAGGAAAAGTATAATAAAAAGAATATGTGACATACTGCCCTTTTACACCCACTGCTTGGCACTATGAATTTTGGATTTTCATGCCTCTCAAGTGTTAAGCATAGATTTTGATTTTAACGTGATTGTGCATGTGATAAAGTTTTGTTATCTTGTCTTTGTCTTAGTCTAGAAAGAGTATCATGTAAAGATGCAATGCTTGTGCTATCATTGTCCAAATAACATGTTTGTTGGCATTTTCTTTTTCTTTGAAGGTAACATTGAGAATGTAGCTTTGTACACATACCTGTTAAAGGTTTTGGAACAACTCTTAGAAAACAACATTAATGATAGGCTTTAATTTTTTTTTCCTTATCATGAATTAAGATTTTCAATCTTTTGTTTGCTTTGAACTCTAGAGATAGACATATACATTTGTTTGTAACTGAACACTGGTCTTGGTAAATATAAACCAACACCCATTAGTGATTGACCTTGTGATTTGTTGATTGTCATTGCATATGAGACAATGATTGAAAATTGTTTCTAATAAGCTTAAAAGGCCATGGAGATTGAGATGGAGACATAGACATGCGTGGTATATATATTTCACCTACATGTCTTCCCATGCATTATCTTTGCCCCAATCACATGATTAGCTGGCCTTGTGACAACCAAGCGAGTACCATTACATAAGCCTTTAGCTTGATCTAAATTCTTTATGAGCATCAATATTGTGCTAATCTTCAATTTGATTTTATGATTTGGAAGGCATGATGTTCTAAGAGAATTTAAAAATTCTGGTGTTAGAACCTCAAACGTTCTATCTTCAGTTGATTTTGAATTGTCGAAAGAATCTAAGTCGAGATATTCTTTTTAATCACCTACAACAAAGCCAGGGAAAAATAGGATAGAATTTTAAACAATTTAATTAATTTCATTGTATCAAATGAAAGATATTTATGTCACTTTTTCAAATGGTAGATGAGATCATGAAGAAATACTTGAAATTAAAGATAATACATATTTATTGAATTGGTCAACTGTTTCAATTGTCGATGCCAATATAGCTCTTGATTGCAAATACTCTTCACTGATGTATTGAGCTAGTAATTAAGGATGTGCTTTGGACAATAACATCAATGGAGTCATCAAACTCAGTAATCAATAAGTCTTTTGAAATGTCAATTTCAGCAAAGCCATCATTTGGTTCAAATAACTTGCCATCTCCAATATTTAGGATCGATTTTGAGAAATCTCTAAGTTTGAATGCCTTGGTGCTTTATACTCCAGCCTGTAAACGCATATTCCTATTAAGTGATAAGACTTCGCAATGATCCCACAAACAAGATGCATTAATTGGAACATGAACAATGTCTGAATGACTTCCCCATTGAATGACATGTAATATTTGCCTAAAGTCTCCTCCAAAAATAATGACTTTACCACCAAAGATTGAATCGAATCTATTTTCACATGCTATTATACCCCTTAGACTTTTGTTGAGCGCTTCAAAACAAAATTTATGTGCCACCAACACTTCATTCCATATGATTAATTTTGTATGTTTCAATAACTATACAAGTTCACTTCCTTAATGGATGTTACAAATTGAGTTCTCAACTGTGGAAACTGGAATTTTAAATTTAAAGTTGGTTGTTCTTCCTCCAGGTAACAATAGAGATGTTATTCCACTCAAAGTTACAATTAATACAATTTGGCGTTGAGATCTTAATGCATAAGTTGATGATGTTCTCCACAAAAAAGTTTTCCCAACTCCACCATAACCATATAAGAAAAACATGCTACCTTGCTACTTGCTTACTGTCTGCATGATCTTATGGAAAATATCTCCCTGCTCATATGAATAACAATGTAAATTCAGGTATATATTAGAGTTTTAAAATGATTGATTTAATACAAATATGAAAAAATAAGATTGGTAATATAATATATGATATTATCTGTAAGAGAACAAAACATGTTTGGAATTAGGATTACAAATCAACATTATAATTAAGTTCAACATACACCAACCGATTTTCCAAATTACGTGTGACATAATCATTTGGATATGACATTGGTGGATAGTCCTTTTAAGTTTTCCCTATTTGATTGTAATAATTTTTCTATCTCCACCAAAGTTAAAATTTGAATCTCCTCATTGCTTAGCTGCAAATCTATGAAAAGATAAATTACTTTTAAAAACCTTATATTTGAAATTAGAACTAGAATTTTAAATAAATAATTAAATTGTAACATACCGTGTATGTTGGACAACTTTTTTTGTTCCTAGAGAATTTCATCCAAAGTCATTCCCATGTTTGTTCCATACATCCTCTAGTCTATTGATGTTATTGGATAAAAGCATTACTACAAACAACTTTCTCAAATAGTATCTTGAACCCCAGTCCTTAGCCTCTTCAATGGTTTCAATGTATTCTCTATCATCAATCAGAAATCCCAAAGCAAAACATGTTTCTCTTCAAGTGGGATAGTGGGTATTGTTTATAGTTCTAATATCCTCACATGACAATGGCTCTTTAACAATTGTTAACATCATGCTCAAATAAAATAGCTCAATAGTACTTGGTGGTACCCAGATAAGCCTTCCAATAGTATATCCTGACTTGTGTGGCTTCCAACAACTATTTCTTTTGACATGACAAATTTTGGATACAAATTAGGCATAGGTCAAATTTTTTGCCTCAAAAAATTTTGTGTTGCATCCATCCAAGAGGTGGACATTGAGTCTCTAACACTTGACTTTAAAAGCACATAGTCAATGGAATCATGGTCATTAAAACTAATTAATTGTTCACTTAGTAAGTGATAAAGTATCTCAATTATTGGTTTTCTAGCATGAATAGGAAGGAAAAAAATCCTTTAAATTGCCTCACATGGTGAGATATATCTACAATCAAGATACTCCTTAATCTCGTCTTAATTCCTTGGTCATGAGGTGATGTTCCAGCTTCAGTGGGGACAATTACAATTGTTATTTGATCGTACCATTTGTTGATGTATTTGAATAAGTACTTTATTGAAGTTCTTTGTTTACACCATTCCATGTTAATGTGTGTGTGGTACTTTAATAACAACATCGAATTATAAGTTACAACACTGCAATTATCAAGTGTAACACCATTTTCTAAAATTAGTATTATCACAGTCTCTCCTTCTATAGATCAGTAACTATCTTGATCAATAATTGTGGCATTCTGAAATATCTTTGGATAATATTTAGAACACTTTCCTTCATTCATGCATGGTGATAATCTATTAGCTACACCACAAGGACCATGAACCATGTGAGTCTTAACTAAATTGTATAATTTTGTTTGTTCCTTGTCACATGATGTTTTAGTAGAAACTATCTTGTCTATGTCATCAATAGTGGGATATTTGTTGGATGGATGCAAGAAGATTAGTAAGTGTGCATGTGGCAATCCACATTTCTGAAACTCAGTTGTATACATATCTGAAAGGTAAAATAAAGGATTAGTAAGAAAATTTATTCCATTTCCAGTTAAAAAATGCTAAAAATATAAAAAGGAAATATTGAGTTCAAATGAAGCTTACATGCAAGTACTTTGCCCATAACATGTTTTTTTTTGTTAAATTAGCCAAAAGTTCCTCAAATTTGATTTTGAATACTCTTAAAATAATATCATGATGGTTTGATGCTTGCAAATTCATGGGACTAAGCAATCTTTGAATCTTTAGCCAGTAAGGATTCCATGTAAATGTAATAAAAAGATTTGAAAAACCAACATGGCCACAAATTTCCATAACATTAAAATATAATTGTTTCGTGTATTGTCGCGGGCCTACTAATGATGAAGGTAGTACGAATCTCTTCCCCTTGTTAGCACCTTTAGCCTAGACATCAGAATCTAGTTAACTTAGATTATTAAATTTATCAACTCTGAGCTTAGTTTTGTTTTTCCTGATAAAAGATAACCTTTCTTACTTAAGCATTGTATATCCATCCACTAGGAATTGTTGCAATGGTCTTCTAGATCTTAACAAAGTTTGTACCTCATTTGATCTTGATTGGATTCTAAAACAAAGTCGTTCCCTAATTGTAAGTCTATTCCTCTTGACACCTTGAGATGAACTTGTTGATCGATGACTTACATCATACTTATAGCCATTCTCCCCATAAGAAAATAAAGGGGGATATTGAAATCCTAAATAATTTGCGTGCAACTCATCTATCCTTTGATGTACCCTACTTCGTGTCTCCATGATTATGTTTGTCTTTGTTTTTATTTCTACATCACCAACAATTAGAGTTGCAACTTCAGAAAAATCAAGGATGTTGTAAATTTTGCCATCCTTATGTCTATCAGAAATTAGTTTTAATCTTAGATCCTGAACTAGTTCATCCCTAAGCATGTCTCTAGCCATCTTGAATGACTTAGCATATGTATTAAATTCATCAAGCATGGCTGTTAGTCTACAGGCAATTTATGGATCAATGTGACTTTTGTCCCTATAATTACACAAATATGAGAACATATGACTAGCAAAAAGGTCAATCACCAATTATTTAAATTGTATATGTACTTAAGTATTGCAAGGAGTAAGTATTTAAATTAGTATGTACCTTAGAGCATGTAATCTATTTTGTAATTCATTTTCTGTATCATAGATGTAAATTTGTGCAAACTTTGGTGCATGGCCAAACATAGGTAATATACTATCAATTCTATGGCATGACTGATCTTGTGTCCTAACTGTTGGTGGTCCTCTACCATTATTGACAAACTTGTCAATTTTTACTCCAGGTGAGGTATATGCAAACATCATATTACATACATGAATATGTCGTTGATAATTTTACTATCAACAACATTTTGGTCAAATAGAAGATGTTGAAGCACGGGAGGTGGACTTTCCAAGAATGGCAACTGAACTTTCCCATCACCACAACATAAATAAAACTTTGGAGTTATAGTGTGTTTTTGTTTCCTGATTCTCTCTTGATACCACGTAGATGCATTATGATGTTGACATATTATGATTGGATCTCCAATATCAACATAACCTATAAAAAATAGCTTTTAAAGTTTGTTGTACTCAACACAAATGCAAGTTTAACCTTGTCTAATTATTACAACATAATCAAACACTACTACATTGAATTCATAACTGGTACACATAATCAACAATATCAAACCTTGAGGAAATTCATAGCAGAAATTGAATTGAAATTATAAATGGTTTCTTCATCCTTAGAACTTGAGTTGGAATCAAAAAAATGTTTTTGTTCAAGAAAAGTTAGTAACGTAAGTAAATGTGATAGAAAATAGATTTTTTTATTTATAAAAAGGACTTATTGAAAATAGATTTATCATTTGTATTGTTACCTTCCCTTGAATCAAAATGAAAAGTCTCACTATGTTCTATATGTTGATCTGTATCAAGTGAAGTTGTTGAGTTTGGTTGAGTACTTGATAAGAACCTAAAACTTGATGTAGGTGTAAGGATAGTTAAGGTAGGATTGTTGGCAGTGTTAACAGTTTGTGCATTTGATGTATTTTCATTGACCTTAACAAATTGTCCAATAGATTTTCACCATGGAAATGAATATGACTTGTACTTATTTTCCTTTGTAAAAGAATTTGATGTGCACTTGGCTAAGTATATATGTCAGTTAACTCAAAATTTGGTTCGTTTTGTCGGTTGAGGATGCTAGAACTAACATCACAAAGTGGGGTAATGTTTTTTTTTTATCTTTGTTGACAACATGATTTTTAGTTTGAACTTCACCAATTGAACAATTTGCATTCTTTTCCCGCGACACATTATTTCTTTTCAAATGTGCTTTAGCAATAACTTTTTTGGCTAAATTTTGTTCATTCTCCATGTCTATGAGAGATATAAATAAAGAACAATTTGTTTTAAATTTGTAAATATGGTAGCATGCCACTGTGTATTTAGGTAAATAAGCCATGTTTATTTATGTCATTTTCACCTAAGCGTTATATCAACATAGGCTAAAGGTAAACAAATTTTTACTTCTGTCAAGAGACACAAGACTTAGTCTAAAATTTATCTGCCAACATAGTACCTAACAATGCACAAAATCAAGACAATGCTTAACAGGTTCATTTGTGGACTATGAACCTGAGTATTTTATTAGCAAGGCTTAAAGGCTAAAAGAAACAAACGTCAAAATTATATATAAATGTTTACTTCTTATATCAGCACATTTCTCAAACCAATTGTCCTACCCCTAGTATACACAACGACTAATTTTAAATAGCATATTGAATTTTGACTATTTGAAAACAATTTACTTATTTTGGTATATGAAGTAAAAGAATCCATAAGAATATTGAAATGGTCACAGAAAATTAAATAACACAACGATAAAAAAACTCTGGAAATTCAATATTTTTCCTTATACAAAGAAGTCACAAATACATTATCTATCTATTAAAATAACATACAATGAAAATTTAATCTATAACCTCTTCTAAATGATTGAAATTTAAGAACAACTTAGAAGAATATAGACATATAAGAATGATAAGTGTCATATTTTAGTTATTTTTGATATTATAATGCTAGCACTTATCTTTTGATTTCAATAGTTTTCTTATAAATTTTTCTTAATTCTAGTTGTTTAATATTTTGTACATTTGTAAATGTTGTTTAAATTTGGAAGATTCATCCATGCAATTCTAATGTTTCGATAGGTATTTGTTGAATCTAGAAACCAAGCCAAGATGAAGGGAAAGATTGTCATTTTAACAGAATTCCAAGGTGCATTTTTCCCAGGCTAGCAATCAGCTCACCTGAGCTAATGAGATTATTTCTTCTTGAAGTAACCAACTCGCTTAGTGACCTTACTTCAACTAGAAGTAACCAACCCACCTGGGAGAGTTGGTCTAGCACCTCTTTGACCAAATTTGTAGAAAAAGCCATGCAAGGGAGTTCCAGCAAAGGAGAGAACGAAGAAACCAAAAAGAAAAACGCAGAAAAAGGAGAGAGAAGAGAGAAAAGGAGAGTGGATCTTGCAGAAAAGGACCGTGGATCGCTTCCTTCGTCATGTCTTCTGTTGATCTTGTGCTCTACACAGTGATTGACTAGTTTCTCCAAATGATTGGATGTAATCTTCGTACCCTTATGTATATCATTTGATATTTTATATATATATATATATATGAATCTTTTCTACTCATTACTGGTAATTTCATTTTGTTCGTAATGTTTGATTCTACTTAACCACTAGTATCATGAAATTGGATTCTAAGTTTGACTCAAAAGTGCTCTTAGAATTTAAACCGAATGGTTTTACTTTTATGTTACGTTGCTAGGAATAGAGCATAATGTTTTAATTGCAAATAGAACGAGATTATGATTGTAATGCTGGGTTATTTACTTCATATACGAGGAATTGATATTTGATGAATATCCTTAAGATTCTCGAGTGTGAGGGATCAATTCAAGGTGACTTAATGTATGCATCAGTAATGTTAGAAAATGATTCATATGTATTAATATTAATTGGTTACTGAGGGTATGAACAATGAAATCCAATCCTACATTTCACTTGAATTAATTAAATTCATTTTGATTGTTTTGGTAATTTTCTGTATTTTCGACACACTAATTTTGTTAATTTCGTATTTTTGTTAATTCCATAATTTTGTATTTTCATAAACCCATGATATTCCGATCAACTTTATTGTACATAACTATTGAATTGTTACATTTATCTGGAAAAACCAAGTAGCTCAAGTCCCTGTGGAGACGATCTCTTTATAAAATCTGTAACTTACGACGACATTGGTACGCTTGCCAATAGTCTAACAAAGAACAACTAAAAAATCTTGTCGTAAAAAATTCTCTTACGCTCAGATAAGAAGAACACACATGTAAATTCAACATTGTGTTAATTTGAGCCAAAATCATTGTATTAAACTCTTGTTGCCGAAACAGGAGAAAAAAAAGTAAACATTTATCTAATGATTAAAGTGACTATGATTTTCTTCACATACAATACTTCTTGGGCTTGAAGTAGTTTATTGGTTTTATTTCTATTCTAATATGGAACTCTTATTTAGTCTGTAATAATTTTTAGCATCCTCTCTTGTCATATGGAATTGATAAAGTAATTCAATATCCTGTTTTGTCCATAAATGTTACCACATCACTACCAATTAATCAAATTTTGCAGCAATAACAATGATAATATTAGAGTGATAGTGCAACTTAACCTGAGCAAGTGATGTGTTGCAAACACATCTTAGTTTTAGGCTAGTTTAGGTTATATTTCAATTAAATCATTAGGAATTAGGTTAGAATAAGTTAGTTTATCATTTATATTTAATCATATCTCATTTTATTACCAAAGTATGCTTTTAGGGCCAAAAAGAGGATATTCAAGCTAAAAGAAGAAGAAAAGCAATTTGAAGGCCTCGCGCGATCCGTGCCAAGTCCCACGCGACCCGCGCCAAATGGCAAGATCAGCCATTCAACTCGAAGACTTCACGCGGTCAGCGTGGAATCCACGCTACCAGCGCCACTTGATCGAAGCTACCGCGCGATCCGCGCCAGAACCCACGCCATCCGCGCTCGAGGGTCTGAAGGCAGTCCTGATTCGAATAACCTGCGCGATCAGCACGGAATCCCGTGCCATCAGCGCCATGAATTCGAACTTGTGGCGCGATCAGCACCACAAACCGCGCCAGCCGCGCTGCGAAGGCACTGTTTCCTGATTTAAAAAGATTTGGTTTGAAATTGGCACAAAAAATAGGCTTTGTTACTTGAATTAAATCAATCTATAAATAAAGGCCTCTGGGACTGAAGAAATCATCCAACATCATCTCCACACTTCCCTCCATCATTCTAAACCCTTGGAAGTCAAGAATCAAGACTAGGTCACTGCAGAATCATGTGTTATTTGACAACTTTGGTTTCTTTGAAGCCTATGGCAGGCTAAACTTGTATTGTGCGAAGGCCATGAACTAATGTAAACCCCTCTATAACTTGACTGGTATTGCATGAGAATTCTTACTGTTTTATTTTACTCTGTTCTTCATTGTTTTATTCTTATTTAGAATTGGTCATTCTATTTAGGTATTGAGGGTTAAGGTTCGCAATGGGGACGTTGGGATTCTAATTTATGACCTTAGTAAAATAACAGTTATTCATTACCTAGGGATAGGGATGCGTGGCTGCGGAATCTTATAATATAGTCTTTTACATGCTTAACTTGATAGAATTCACCAAGGAATTGGGTTTTTGATTCAAGTTAAAGGATTAATTCACTAAGGGATTAGGGATTAACTAAAGTACAAAAAGATTTATTCTC
The DNA here is from genome assembly GCA_007407185.1 of Glycine tomentella. Lineage (NCBI taxonomy): Eukaryota > Viridiplantae > Streptophyta > Magnoliopsida > Fabales > Fabaceae > Glycine > Glycine tomentella. Next base: position 553,965 of record PYAF01004486.1, read on the forward strand.
TGAGCAATAGGAAATAGCAACCCTCATGATATAGTCTTTTACATGCTTGACAAGAATTGCTAAAGAATTAGGATTGTTGTTAAAGGGTTAAATTGCTAAGGAATTAGAATTTACTAAAATAGAAAAGATATATCATTGAGTGATCAAACTTGATAAACCAGTTAAGTGAAAGAGGTAGGGAATATTAGTGATTGTGCCTGACCACAATTGTTTCTTCCATTGGTAATCCTTCTACTATTTTACTGTTATTTTAATTTCAGTTTTACATTCAGCACTCAACACAATTCTTTAAAATAATTTCTTTTCTGTTACTTCCAATTACGTAGAATTAATATTGCTGTGAATTTCACCCCAATCCCTGATGAGACGATACTCACTTACCTATTTTATTACTTGAAACGATCGGTGCACTTGCCGTAGTGTGCGGGTTTTGCAACAAGTTTTTGGCGCCGTTGCCGGGGATTGGTTAATAGATTTTTACAGTAATTTTTAATCTTTGTGATTGGAATTCTTGTTACTAATCGCTTCTCTGAGTTTTATGCGAAGTTCAGTTAACCCTGAGGATTTACAGTTCGATCCTGAAATTGAAAGAACCATCAGAAGGAGACTAGCCAGACGAAGGAGGAGAGAAGCTGAAAACTTTGACTTTGATTCACTCCCTGAATTAGAGTCTGAAGTAGAGATGGCTGAAGAACAAAATAATTAGCCAAGGCGAAGACCGGAGGATGAACTAATGGAGGATATTCTGGCTCCTATGTTCACAAGACCAAACTCCAGCATTGTGAGACCACCAATACAAGCTAACCATTTTGATATAAATCCTTCATTGATTGTATTGGTGGAAAGAAGTCAGTTTGGTGGAGAAGATTTTGAAGACCCTCATGATTTCATAGACAGATTTCTGAGAATCTGTGACACTATCAGACACCAAGGGGTCTCAGATGATGCTGTAAGACTAAGCCTATTCCCTTTTGCTGTTAAGGGAAATGCACTGAGATGGTTAAATAGACAAACATCAAATAACATCTCAACTTGGGAGGACTTAGTCTCAAGATTCTTTGCCCAATACTTTTCCATGGATAAATATAATAGATTAGTGAACGAAATCACCAACTTCACTCAGAATGGAAGAGAATCACTGTGTGCTGCTTGGAATAGATTCCAAGAATTGATCAGGAGATGCCCACAATATGACATGTCTGTGGGTAAGCAGGTACGTATTTTCTTTAACGGTATGACTCCTGAAACTCGTATGATTGTTAATGTTGCAGCAGGGGGCACAATAAGGTCAAAAACTGCAGCTCAAACCTATGAGTTGATTAAATCTCTGGCCTGTACTGAAAATGAAAGCATTACCATTCAGCCAAAGAGAGAGCCAATACAATTGTGCAGAATGATGCCATGCTTGCAGAGCAGAAAATTTTAGCCCAACAACTGGCTAAATTAAATGAAAAAATTGATAAACTTCAAGTCTCTGCAGCCCAAGTTTCAGCCAGCAAGCCACATGTCTGCTGTGAATATTGCCAAGGTGAGCATGAGTCTAATCAATGCCCTATTCTTGTTGGAGCTGACCCTGTGCAGGTTAATGGCGTTTGGAATGATCAAAGGCAGCAGTAACCATACCAGCAGCAGCCATACCAGAGAAACAACAATTTTGTTGCGGGTAACAACTACCAGAGGAACATTTAAGGAGGAGGGTTAGACTATAAGTCTAACAATTATCTGCAACCCCCTCCCATTTCAACCACTAGTATTTCTGAACTCGAAAAGGTAGTGATGCAGCTGTCAAAAACAACAACAGAATTTATAGCTGAGACTAGAGCTCACCACAGAAATCAAGATGCCTCCATCCGGAATCTTGAAATTCAAATTGGTCAATTGGCGAAACAAATTTCTGAGAGGCCACAAGGACAGTTCCCCAGTGACACAGTGACAAATTCAAGGGAACATGTCAATGCTATCACCACCAGGAGTGGTACTGTGCTTACTTCACTAGAAGAGCCTAAGGTGAAGAAAAATTCAGCAGCTGAAGTAGAAAAAGAAAAAGCTGCAGAACCAGAGGAAGAAAAACCTGCAGATAAAAAGAAGAAGGAGAAAAATACTGCACCTCCAAAGAAGCAATGAGATTTCTCTCGCTTTGAGAAACCTCCATATCTAGTGCAGACCAAGCAACAAATTCAGCAGCAGCAGTTTGCCAGGTTCTTAGACATGTTTAAGAAGTTACATATAAATATCTCATTTGCTGAGGCATTAGCCAATATGCCTAATTATGCAAAATTCATGAAGGAACTTCTGTCTAAGAAACATAAGTTAAAGGACTGTGAAACCATAGCACTTACTGAGGAGTGCAGTGCCATAATTTTGAGAAAGCTTCCAAAGAAATTGAAAGACCTTGGAAGTTTTAATATCCCTATAGCCATAGGAAATATAAATGTAGGGAGGGCACTATGTGACTTAGGGGCTAGTATAAACTTGATGTCATTATCAATGTGTAAGTCCCTAGGCATAACTGAATTAAAACCTACTGGAGTTTCCTTGCAACTAGCAGACCGTTCATTAAGAAAACCATCAGGGGTCATAGAGGATGTGTTGGTCAAAGTAGATAAGTTCATTTTCCCTGCAGACTTTATTGTGTTAGATATGAAGGGTGAAAGTGAAATCCCTCTGCTGTTAGGAAGGTCCTTTTTAGCAACTGTTAGGGCCTTGATTGATGTAGAATAGGGAAAGTTAGAACTTAGGATGGATAATGAGTCTGTTGTTTTTAATGTTTTCAATACTGTGAAAAATCCATCTGACACACATAATTGTTCTAGACTAGATTTTTTGGATGAGGTTGCTTGTGCAGGTATAATAGATGCAGAAAATGCATCAGCAGAAATTGCAGCAGAAGATATTGCAAAGGAAAATTCAGCAGAAGCTGAAAGTGCAACAGTGAAAATTACTGCAGAATTAAGTATTCCAGACCAGGAAAACACAGCAGAACCCATTAAACCTGTGCTGGAAGTACTGCAGGAAAAGGAAGATGATATTCCAGCTAGAGCACCAAAGATTAAGCTGAAAAAGATTGCAGCAAAGGCTGTGAAAATATCTGAGAAGAAATGTGCCAAAAAGCTGGATGTTGCACAAAAGGAGCACGAAACTGCAAGCGAAATACATGTAGTTGCAGATGAGAATGATAAAACTTGCAAGAAGATGACCAAGAAGTGGCGTAACAAAATTCGCCAAAAAGAAATTGAGCCAGGACAACAAGTGCTGCTGTCCAAATATCGCCTGAAGTTTCCAGGTAAGTCAGAATTCTTTTGGTCTGGTCCATTTTTGGTGCAAAAGGTTTGTCCTTATGGAACAATAGAAATCACTCCATTAGATAAAGGCAAACCCTTCAAAGTTAACAAATGTCGGCTGAAGCTTCATTCTGAAAGCCAAGTGGATAGAGACACAATTTCTATTCCACTTCAATCCACTAATGATTAAACTGTAGGATACGTCTAGCTTAAGATGTTAAACGAGCACTCTTTTGATGTACATACATGGTATTTAAGTTCTGCTTTAAATTTGATAACAGTAGGTTTATATTTCATGCATGGTATTTAAGTTCTGCTGTGACTATGTCTCTAGAGAACACTACTCTAGAAAAGCTTAAAGAATTCTTTTGAAATAGAAACTTACAAGTTGAAATGCAAAAGCAAATTACACACAGAAACTAATAGAGAGAAACAACCTAATGATCCACAGTATATGAATGCATATGATTACCAATCTTGATCAAGGTTGAAAGCAAACAAGTTTCAGACCAAACTCTCCAAAAGCTTCTTTGAATTCTTGCCTAAGAAATCTTTCAATACACCATGAAGATTTGAGTATGTGAACAAGAGCTTTGTTACTCAAAGAATCTCTTCTTACTTCAGAACGCTTTTGAAAACTATTAAAATTCTCAATGTAGTGTTGTGATTTTCAAAAGACCCAACAACTATTTATAACAAACTGTTGTAACTGAATGCAATCAATTAAATTGCCTAAGTAATCGATTAAAATTTCATTTGCAATCGATTATTAGCTTGATTAATCGATTAATCTGTTCTTGAGCTCTCTGGAAAAGATGTATGAGCAATGTAATCGATTAAACCGCTTTGTAATCGATTAAAATAGATAGTGTAGTATTCAAAACATGCTTATGTAATCGATTACGATTACCTTGTAATCGATTAAAGCAGACAAACTTATTCTTTTTTTGTGTGTTGTGTAATTGATTACCATTACCTTGTAATCGATTACTTAGTAATAAGTAATAGATTACCAATTCTGGTAATAGATTAAATCGGTGTAAAAAGTAATTTTTCCAAAACTTAACCATGAATACTTGACTTCTTTATGCAAACATGAAAACCTTAACCTTTTTCACAAAACATGTGACTTGATAAAAACATGTATGCATGCCAATGAATGATGTTTATGCAATGTAAGGATCATTAGATGAAGCTCTCAAACAATTTAACAGATTACAAATGTCTTCAATTGAATGACATGCAAAAAGATAAAATCTATTTAAGACCCATGGTTTAACCCTTGTCTTAATCCTCTTCCAACTCCCCCTATATCTAACACTTGTTTCCCTTTCCACCCCCTCCCCCCACAGATATCCTTGTTGCCGCCCACCCCCTCCCTTGCGCGCATAACCATTTGACCAAACACTCCTCGTTACCCCCCACTCCCCCACCCCATCGCGAACCACCTCCCCCACCTCGCGAACACCCTCCCCTTTCCAAGCACATATCCTCGTTACCCCACGCCCGCCACCCCGGCTAAAACCAAATATAGACGAGATGACGCTTGACGCAGAGGCAGAACTACAGAAAGACATTTTTTTAAATAGCGACCCGATCCGATTCACAAGGTCGATGGTTGAACCATGAACCCGATCAGGTCATATCAGGTTGAAAGCATGATCGATCCGTTGACAGGCTCGACCCGGTCCAGCCACCTGGTCACGATCTGACCGATCAGGTCAGTTCGATTTTTAAAACACTAATAGAAGTAATAAATCAAATATATAATAGTTCTTCAGGCTTTTACATTCTACAGACAGTGAAAAATTTGTTTTGCGGGAAAAAAGATTAAGCACATAGAGGTGAGAAAAAAAACAATCTAAACTCTAATTTATGTACATTCAACACCTAGAAAAAATGATTTAAAAGATAACATACAACTAAAAAGATTTAAAAGATTACAACCAAGATCACTTCACTTCACTTTGGACTTTCTTCTTATTTTTAGTAAACTCCAATAATACTTACCAATTGATAATTGGTAGAGAATCTAACATGCAACAACAAAACACAAACTCTACAATGAGTATAAGAGATTAATAAAAAAATTACAACTTTTGAATCATGCAAGTAAAAGGTCCCAATAGAAGTTGGTGTTGTTGAATGACTTTGAAAAAAATAAGAGTTCAACTTCATCTTTGTCAACATAGGATAATCTATTGGAGTTCATCATAGAAAAGGATACCATTGATTTTTGAAATGGGAACACAAGGTAGTCTTTTTCAACCTTGTGTAGCTTTTGAGGAATAAAACTTGTGCAAACATGATTTTTTGGTGTTTCTTTCGTGTGAAGAAAATTTGGGTAAGAGTTATTTTTTGGTGTTTTCTTCATGTGAAGAGAATTTGGTTGGTCTGCCAGTTTTTTGATGTTGTTTCTTATTAGGACAGTTGTTGTGCATTTCCTTCGTGATTACATATGGCTTGACTTGTCTTTTTTGTACCGTTATAATTTTTTATTTTTTGAAAGTCGACAAAACAGTGACAAATATGTGAAGAAAAAAGTTGTAGTTATTTTTATATTCTCTATACTTATTCTTATTATACATTTTTTATACACTCTTTATAATTGCAAAAGATATAGTTTTAAAAACTCTTTTTTATATATATTTAACATGTATATAAATTATATTTTTACTATATATACCTTTTTTATATAATGAGTAGAATAGTTGATGAGTTAAAGTGTGAACTGATATCAAATTGTAAGACATAAATATTGCTACTACAATTCATAAGTAATAATTATTTTCTCTTACTTAATTAGTTATAATATTTGTTTATATATTTTCATTTTAAATTTATTTAAATTATATAGCATAAATTAATTATGTGATCAATCAATTAATTTATCAAATAGTAAGATTTAAATATTGCTACTACATAAATATTACACATGGGCTGTATCTTTAATTTCAATTTCATCAATTAATTCATGTAAGTAATAATTATATTTTCTTACTCCCTAAATTAGCTATATACATTAAAGATTTTGAATATACTATTTGTTTATATATATTTTCATTTAAGATTTATTTAAATTATATATGTTTTATTTTGTTTATATATATATATTTATGTGGTATAGGTTACTTATTTATTTTTACTTATATGATCTTTTTATTTTATTTGTTATAACCATTAGAAATCTAGGTTATATTTCTTATTTATATAATTTTATTCTATTATTACTAATTTCAATTTGAAAGATCAATTGCTATAAGTATAATTATTTTTTCTTACTTCCTAAATTAGTGATATAAACTTTAATATAGTAATTTTCAATGATGCACACTTAAATATAGTGATATCGATAAATTTGGACATTGAATCCATTAGCTATAGTACTTTTCTTAACAACATAAAATATTCACTTGCTAAAAAAATCAAATTACATTGACCTCAAATCAACACAAGCTCTTTTGATTGTTACTCTTTGACCGGAGCATTTTTTAATATTTACTAACTTTATTTTCTTTTATGTTTAATGTTGCTAAAAAATGTGGGTCATCTCAATTTGAATAAAATGTGGCTTCCTTAGTTACAATATACATTTAGTAAGGGGATTATAATATACTTTCAGTTATAGAACCCACAATCTATGAATACGAATGTGTATATACCACTAAAAAGAAACACACTATAAATACTCAAAGTAGTTGTTTATAACTACCATAGTTAACAAAACTTAGTGAGTAAACATTGAACTACAAAATGACTTTAAACATAAGATTAAAAATATGACAGTAGTTTGCAAACTTGCATAAGACATTGCTCAATCTTTGTCAACTTTAAAGGCAACCCATATATTGTCCAGGAATGTGAAATTCCATGATCAAAATATTGTCACTAAAGTAGGATTGGGGAGATCTTAAAATCTCTCATTTAAGTTACAAAAATAGCAAACATGAAATATTTAATGTCATTCCAAAAACTACAGGAGTAGACAACATTTTCATTTACTTTTGATCTGTTTAGTCATCTTAGTGGATGATAAATGTGTAAAGGCAAGTTCTTGAGACAATAATTCATAATCATATTGCCTTTTTGAACCCAATCTCTTTGCTAGAGTGACAAGGCTTAAGTGGTCAAGATCATGGTCAGTAGTGACAGATAGAGTGTTGTAAAAAAGAAAACATTAGAACATCAACATGTTGACAACCTCATTGAAACCACAAATGACCCTTAGTTTAAAGTTCTTATAGTGGCTAACTAAGTTGCTTCCCTAATTTCATAGATTTCCTTATTTGCTTGGGATGTATTTTGGTAAAAGACACATTTTAGTAAAAATAATAACTTGTCTCAAGTTGTATAGTTGAATATAGCATTACCTCATCGGAATCAAGTTGTTCATTAGTTAAATTTATAAGTTCTAGATCATCAACCATCCTTGATACAGAAAAATTGTTGAACTCGATGCTATACTTTACCCTAAAGGCTGACGTACAACCAAACATATTATCCAGGTGTTCTGGATATATTCTTGGGTCATCTTTACCAACCTATAAAAATTTCCACGCAAATCGTTGTCAATCAAGAGTACAAAATACAACTAACTAATGAAAGCTAACAGAAGTGATTGGTAAATCTATAACAACATACTTCAATCATCAATTTCTTGAGGTCAGCAATTCATAGTCTAATTAGGCGGGTACAATCAGCATCCCAAAACATAAATTTTGCATGATCTTTACCATGGAACACCTTAATCTCAAGCTTATACCTATGGATAGTGCACTCAAAAATTAGAATCAAAATTATAGGCATTACGTCTAAAAGTGGTTATCTATTAAAGAATCAAATAAGGTTGTAAGCACCTTGGAATAAGACTGTCATTGTAATTCTCGCATTCACATGTGAAAGGTGATGTTTCCTCAATTTTTTTAGTGGCAACTGCTACATGCTGGATAATACCAATCCTCTTTTCCCACTATAAATTCTCATGTGATGCCAACAGTGACAATAATTGTCCTATTTCAAAAAATATACCCAAAAGAACATTTTAATATGCAGTCCAAGATTAATAAATGGAAATTAATTAGATAATTACTATAAACAATATCACTTTTTTAAGTCGATTGAGCTCACAAATATTTTTGATAATTGCCTTAAACATGAATTTTTCTTGAACTGAATATTGCGAGCTTGATTGTGTCATTTGGACTCGATGTTGGCTTTGAGTTAATTCTCCCTCACTTTTTTGAAGTGAAGCAAAGCTGCTCAGAATAGTAGGTTGGTTAAATTAAATATTATACAAACAATTGGAATTTGAAACCACGAACAATATGTAGTAATTAACTAATTTACCTCTTTTTGAAGTTTTTGATCTCTAGCATTGCTTCATGGATCAAGACTTTTGGCCCATGTATTGAACTTGATATGGATGCAACATAGGTCCTTATGATCATGACAAATCTACAGATCTCATAATGCATATAGATAAATGATGATTACTCTAACAAATTAAGATTAACTTAAAGCATTATTTACTACATATCAGTTTACAGATTTTCATATTCTTAGTGAGGCTACTACGTTGAAATTGTTCATCACATAGGTACTTCCTTCCTTCAACTTGGACTCCTAACAATCCAAATGCTCCCCTTTTCAGAACTACATGTATCTTGTCCCCATGAATTAGTACACTACCATGTAAGTTTGAATAGAAAATTAAAATTTGTTTCATTAATGAGAGTGGTACCTTGGGATCTGAGGTAATCATTTTGAGACTCCTTGTATTTTGGGTTTGAATAGACCACAAATCAATTATCCTGAAACAAGCTTTAATGTTTGTCTCGTACCATTAATTTCTTTAATGGTTTCAAACTGCCTTGCCATTGCCTTGATTAACATTAATAACTAAAAAATGGTAAATCCAGTTATAAAAATACTAATTAATGACAAAGTTGATGAAATAAACACTTTTTAAAAAATTAAATAATAGTGATCTTGATGCACAAGATGATTTCAAACACTGAATTAAAGAGATAAATAAATTCTATTACTAGAAACATCAAGTTTACATATGTTGAAATAAGTGTTAGACAATATGAGGTAGTTGAGTAGTAACAAGTGTTTCATAATATTTATAATATTTCACACAAGCATTGGCTTTCACATCATGCAACAAGCATATATGTTGCAAATTTTTCAACATGATGCAAAGATTGGATAAAAGTAGTCATGCATTGGCTGACAAGGAACACATCATATGTGCAGTTCTCAGTGACATATTGTGGTTTACTTTCTATTTTGGATAAAACATAGTTTAGAACAATATTATCAACAAATATTGCATAAAGCATAACACATAATATTCTATTTTAAGGAGAGAGAAAAACATAGTTTGAAATAATATTTAGAACAAATGTTGCATAAAACATAACACATAAAATATTCTATGTGAAGAATAGTTAGTCAACCTTTCACGTGCACATTCGTGGAACCATAAAGTAGTTTTTGTTTTGCTCCAATTGGACCTCACCACTCTTTGAGTGTATCCACTCAAGTTCATCTGTGTTTCACTTTTTGAAGGCTTTTTCTATATGCTTTCTTGCCTTTTTTTCATTCAAACTCCTCTTTAATTTTTAAAAAGTACTCTTGATCAACCAATCAAGAATTTGTATCCAAGTGAAAGATGTAACAAATCATAACTCAACTCAAGAGTCCAAAGAATAAGGAAAACTCTAAGACAAAACTAATGAATTTTTAAAATCCAAGCAATAAAAGGATAAAAGAAATGAAAGAAAACTCAAAATAGAATGTTAAGAAAAGACAAGACAAAACACAAGAGTAAGGGCAATACAAACTAAGATCATTTTTTAGATTATGATTTAGTTGTCACAACTTGTCTTTTATCTTCACATAGTTGTACCATAGAGATAATCTTAATGGAAGACATTTCAGCACTTTACAACTTTCAAAACACTTTCAAGGTAAACGCCTATACATTGGTTGCTTATAAAAAAAATGTTGGGACTATATTTACTTTCCTTTTTTGCTAAGTATGTTTCCATTTTTTATTTTCTATTTTTATTATCATATATTTTCTTTATACCTTAAAATTGATACAAAATTATTATTCCAGATGTATTTTTTGGAATAATGTATTCTTTTTAACATTTTAAGAAGTACTTTTCATAATAGATAAGGATACTATTTTGTGTTCTGGAAGATACTTTTTAGAATGTTAAAATTAAAATTGTGTTCCAAAAAGTACTTTCTAAAACAATTTTGCTTTTTTTTTAACATTTTGGTAAGTACTTTCAAGTATATTGTTTTGTGTTTTACAAAAAACGTTCCAAAATGTTAAAAAAATGCAAAACGAAAAAAATAATCAAGCAACACGCTATGACCATTAAAGGAAAATTTGCATAATAATGAAGAAAAACATATAATTGACATTGGCCCTTTAATTTGGATGACTCTATGAGGCACTTTGATGCTGTAACTTGGAGTTTGGTGGATGAAAAAACTCTAACACTAGAAGAGACCGACCAAGGGAGGAACAATGACAGACCATAACAAGAGATTGAAGGAGATTAAGAGATGGACGGGAAGGAGTGTGATGGAAGAAAAGAGAATGTGTTGTTGCTACAATAAAAAGGAGTGTGTCATTGTGCAAAAGAGGAGAGTGTGAAAGGAAAAGTTTATTTAAGTAATATGGTTTTTATAAAAAGGGAAGGGTAGTATACCTAGCAAAGAGGGTGTGGATATAGCAAAAGACAAAAATATATTATGTATCAACTTATTGGCCAAGCTTCACAAGGTAGTTGGAGGATGAGAGTCATGGGTCGGGTATTGCTATTGTCACTACTCGAATTGTTAATGACACTACCAAACCATTTGAAATGACCTAATTACCCTTGGTTCCATTTCGCCACATGCCTTCCCCTTCCCCTTATTTGTGCATAAACTATCACAGTGTCGCACCACCCTTCCCCATCCAAATTTAGCCTCCAATGGCACCGCACCATCAACCCTTATTACTAATTGAGTTTGTTGTCGTTGCATCCCTTGACTCGCTCCACAACAACTTCTCCATGCTCACTGCCCCTTCCCCTACAAACTAATATTCGTCGATGTTGCCAACAACCTCTTCATTTTTGACACCTTCCTCTGTCGTTGCGTTGCACTAGTAACCTCGACCTGCAAGATCAATGTTGTGCCATACTTCACCATCCAAGTTCCTCCACCACCACGTCATGCATTTGAGAACTACACATCATATTGCACACCCCACCCATCTAGATCCAATCACTCATTCTCGTTTTTGGATTTTGTTGTTGTTGTTGTTGAATATGTGTTGTTGTTGGTTGGGTCCTGATAGGCGAGGGGGTTTCGAGGAGGGGGGGGGGGGGGG
>PYAF01004486.1:567793-578648 GCA_007407185.1 Glycine tomentella
AAATAATAAAATATTCAAGGACATTTCTACCCTTTCTAGCTAGTTACTCCCATTTGGTTTCATTAGAACTTAGTTTCATCTCATTCCATTTCATTCTAACTAAGCTCATAATGGTTTTCCTAAATATCTTCTATCCTTTATAAAAATCTTCTAAGCCATGATAACTTTCTTCCAAGTGTCCCTCCACTTGGCAAGTTCATGAATCTTCTTCATTATTCTACCTATTTCACATGGCCAACAAGGAGAAATAAGAGAAGATTTTTCTTCTCTTCATGCCATACTTGTACACATGTATTTCAAGGTTATGATGGCTGCCTATTCCTTCATCAATGGTGGCTTACAAGTGACTAGGTATTTCTTAAACCTTCATGATTGTATCTTATCATTTTAATTTATGAATCTTAAGATATTTTTCTACTTATCATGTTTTCATTTCCTTAAAGAGAAGAAAATTGTGTGGTTCTCCTTGTGTCCATATGTCACCTTTCATGAAGAAGAAGAATTCAATTTCAACATGATTTCGCACATGGCATTCCTTAAGAGGAAGTAAAGTTCAATTTGAACTCTTCTACCTAAAGGATAATATTAAATAATAGAACTTTAGAGTTTTCCAGAAATTAACTTCAATTATAGTATAAATTGCTCACAAGCAATTTATACAGAGTGCTACACAGACCTTACATTCAAGACTGCTCTTATCTTAATTTTGATTGGTCCGTTCTGCTTCTAACCATCAAAATTATCAAACCATCTTATTGAATAAGTCTATTCATCTTACAATTAAGAGAAAATTCCACATATTCTTATTTATCATTTTCCATATTTTTCTTATGCTTGAATTCTCCTGAATAAAATTTCAAAGTTATTACCGAATGAAATTCATAGAAATCCTATTCTGAGGCTTCTTGTCACAAAGTATTTTGGTAATTTGCCATCCAAGGATACTCTGTAATTTCATCAAGTTTTCTCAAAATATCAAAGGCTGCTTGGTAATTTTTGCCTCAAGGGTACTATGGTAATTTGTCATTCACCCTTGGGGTATGATTGTAATTTTCACTATAAAATATCTCAACAAAATATCTAAGGGTATTTGTGAAATTTTGGCTCAAGGGTATTTTTGTAACTTCCATTTTAAAATATCCAACTAAAAATATCCAAGGGCGTTATCGTCATTTTCACCTCAAGGGCATTTCTGTAATTTCTGTTTCAAGGGAAGGGTAATATGGTCATTTTTCTTTAAACATTTTTGTAATATATCTAATTAATATTTCACACAAATAATTTAAATGTAGACCAATCAAATCTCACATAACCTAACACTCACATCAAATAGTTGTGTAAGAAATATTTTGACCATACATTTGCAGTTAATGAAATTTCAGGGTGTTACAATAACAACTCCCTTATGGGTCTTTAACTCTTAATGTATCTCGGCAGGTTTCGCGTTTGTATTGCAGCAAAATGGTTCCGTACTTTTAGGCTTTGTTTGGGAGAGGAATTTTAGAGGGGAACGGAGGGAAGGGAAAGGTTTAGATGGTGACATCTCCTTGTTTGAGAGTTTTAATTTTTGAGGAAAAGGATTTGAGGATTTTTAAAACTCCTCTGAAATCCTCCAAAGCCTAAAAATTGTTGTTCCCTCCAATTTGGGAGTTTTTAGAAAGAAAAATAATAAAATTACTATCCTACCCCAGCAGTGTCAATAAAATTACTATCTTATCCCAGCCAGTATTAATAAAACACCAAAATACAAAACACTGAATCACAATTCAATGGTAAAATTGTAAAAGTATCTTATTAACTCTCAATTTCCCTCTCTTAATATATTTTTAACTTCCAAACAAGCAGGAAAAAACTTCTCTCATTTTCCTTTCTTACTTTTCTCTCCCTTCCCCTTGAATCTCTTTCCTTCTCTTCCCCTCCTAACTCCCAAACAAAGCCTGAGGAGACTTTCAAATTACAAATAATTTTTCGAGGTTCAATATTGTTCAAGGAAATTTACTTTAAGATTTCTCATAATATTGTTCAAGGAGACCAAAATCTTAGAGGGCGAGTGTTTTAATAATTAAAAGGTTAGCAATTGACACTGCTTTTCAAACACACTTTTTTTTATATTTTCTTTTTAAAATGTTTTTCCCATTATTTAAAATTTCAAGTTATTTCCATTACTTTAATAGAGAGTGAGTTCAGGCTAGTTAGTGGCTTAATATGAGATTTTGTTGGAACTATTAGTTAATTTAGAATTGGCATATATCCAATTGCACAAGGGTCAGAATCTGAGTAGTCAAGAGGAACAATATAATCTACTACAACTGTACAAAAACCAATTTAAATAGAACCTGTATGATAAGTATGAATCAGACACAGATGCAAAGAGATGAAAGGATCCGAGCCCAACAATGTTGTCTCCTTAAGACAATTTGTTCCCTCCAATTGATGCCAAAGGTTGATGAACAATTGTCTCCCAGGATAGAACAGATCAACGTCTGAAGATTGATGACACTTCAAATCAACAACCAAAACGAACAAAGCTAATGCTTTAGGAATCACAAAGTTATGTGATATGGAAATGCACTAGTCTCTAAGCGAGACTATCAGAAAAGATTAACTATCAAAACTCTATTAGTTTTCCTACTTCCTTCTTTTCTGACTGTCTCTGTGTCTATTTTTAGACAACAAACAACCCTGGTGAAGAGTTGTCGGTAAACCATCGCGACTCTTGGCGATGAACCATCGTAACCGTTGGTTATCGGAGCGGTTGAGAGTAGTTATTTTTCTAACATTTCCCAAGAGCGGTTAGGAGTAGTTATTATTTGGAATTGTTAACTGTCTCTTATTCATAACCCATGAAGTTTAGACAAAAACTCCAACAATCCCCCACATGAATAAGAGATCAATTCAACATGACTAAATGCATATGAATATGTATGCAAGTGTGATTCCTCGGCGAGAAACAATTGCATCGAGATAGGTAGGGGTTACCTTTGAACCTTCTCTAGTGTAAACCTATCGGGTATACTAGGTCAATCGGTGGTCATAATGCCTTGAACCGTTGACCTTTATGGTGTATACCGAGACAATAGGAGACACACAATTGCTTCTTTAGCATTGCTTGTCCTCATTGTTGTGTCCATTTTGGCCGTGGACACCTTCTTGGTTCTGCAAGTGTTGTAGAGAATCGGCCTTTTTAAGTTCTCATTGAAGCGGCCCTCACTTCACACTCACATAGGTGATTTCTTGTGATATACCTCCACATACATCATCTGAACACATCAGATTAAGAAACCATTAAAAGTCGTTATGCTTACCCTCGTTTACACTGTATTGTCATAGGAATGAGTATGAGTTTAAAAACTCCACAGTGTTTAACAGTCGATCATGACTTAGTAGTCTCTTTGAACCTAGTTCGTGGGATCTCCACTCATCAAGGTAGAGTTACTGCAATGATCAACAATTGATAGGCCTTAAACCCATTCCTTTCGACAAATTTTCAACTAACTCTCTAGGAATCTCTTTAGTTAATGGATCCGCTATGTTCTCTTTAGACCTCACATTGTTTATTGAGATGATTTCATTCGAGAGTAGTTGTCTAACGGTATCATGTCTACGACGTATATGTTTAGACTTGTCGTTATACAAGACGTTCTTAACCTTTTGGGTTTAGGAACCGCGACCTTAGCCAAGCACCCCCACACTTTAAAATATTTCAAGGAAGGTTGCTTTCCTTTCTATACTTCGTATGGTATGCTCTTTGCCTTCTTGTGAGGAACTCTATTAATAATATAGTTTGCCGTCAAAATGGCTTCCTCCCACAAGTTCTGTGGTAAACCGGACGTGATTAACATAGCGTTCATCATTTCTTTTAATGTCCGATTTTTCCTTTCTGCAATCCCATTTCATTGCGGTGCATAAGGAGCAGTCGTCTGATGTATACCCCAGATTCTATACAGAATTCCTCGAAGGGGCCATCATGTTCTCCCTTACGATCGCTCCTTATAGCCTTAATTTTCTTGTTAAGTTGATTTTCAACTTCATTTTTATATTGTCTAAAGGCCACAAGTGTTTCATCCTTACTATTAAGTAAATAGACATAACAATATCTACTGCAATCATCAATAAAAGTAATAAAATATTTTTTTATTACCCCTAGATGATACAAATTTCATATCACATATATCAGTATGTATTAAATCTAACAATTCAGTTGATTTATCAACAGAAGAAAAAGGTAATTTTGAAAAGTATAGAAACACTGATTAATCACAAAGATCAAACAGAAACACTGATTATTCACACAGATTAATCGTTCAAAGTACAGAGAGTAGACAATAGTATATAATTCACAAAAATAGAATATACTGAACCCAGATTCAAAGCAAATTGTCTTAAGATTGTTGGAACTATTAGTTAATTTAGAATTAGAATATATCCAATTGCACAAGGGTCAGAATCTGAGTAGTCAAGAGGAACAATATAATCTATTACAACTGTACAAAAACCAATTTAAATAGAACCTGTATGATAAGTATGAATCAGACACAGGTGCAAAGAGATGAAAGGATCCGAGCCCAACAATATTGTTTCCTTAAGACAATTTGTTCCCTCCAATTGATGCCAAAAGTTGATGAACAATTGTCTCCCAGGATAGAACAAATCAACGTCTGAAGATTGATGACACTTCAAATCAACAGCCAAAACGAACAAAGCTAATGCTTGAGGAACCACAGAGTTATGTGATATGGAAATGCATTAGTCTCTAAGCGAGACTCATAAAAGATTAACTATCAAAACTCTATTAGTTTTCCTACTTCCTTCTTTTCTGACTGTCTCTGTGTCTATTTATAAACAACAAACAACCTTGGTGAAGAGTTGTCGATAAACCATCGCGACTCTTGGCGATGAACCATCGTAACCGTTGGTTATCGGAGCGGTTGGGAGTAGTTATTTTTCTAACATTTCCCAAGAGCAGTTAGGAGTAGTTATTATTTTGAATTGTTAACCGTCTCTTATTCATAATCCATGGAGTTTAGACAAAAAACTTCAACAGATTTCACTAAGGATAAAAAAAAATATTAAGAAAAATATAAAGATTGTATGTTGCTAGTCATATTGACAAACTAGTTAGTGGGTTCAGTTAATTCTGACTAGTTTTCTACCGTCCAGAATGCTCCTTCAGGCGTGACTCTTCTTTTGCTAGTTTAGCTTTTCCTTACTTGTAGTTTGCGTTTTTACTTTCTTACTTATAAAAAATTATCGACAAACTAGAGTTGTGGGTTTATGGAAGGACCCATGAAGGATAATGATATGCAAGTTTAGGCTCAATAGACTAGGATTATACGCCTCCAAAAAAAAAAATCACAGTGTAGACTGTGATGTCAACAAACAAGATTGGTAGTTTTAGTTAAGTATGTAATTTTGGGACGAGTCTTAAATTATAAATATCGACTCAAGGCTCAAGTGTTTAGTGTTATTTGATAGTAGCGAGGGTATGTTTTGTAAAATAAAAAACTAAATTCACAATTTTTTTAAAATGAATGTTAAGCAAAATATACACTATTTTATTATACACTTTTCTTTTTCTTTTCTTTTTGTTGTAAAGCAAATTATGTAAATAATTCCCCAATGCATTTTGCTTGCAAAAGGCATTCCGGAAAATATGTCTGGTGTTCTTAAACATGGAAACAAAGAAAAAGATAGTTTAAAGCAAACGGGGTTCCCACTTTGCAGCAAGGTAGCATAATTGAACCCACTATCACCTTGTCTTAAGTGTAGTGTTTTCTATATTATCCCCGAGTTGTTTAACATCTTCAATAATATAACACTTGTTAATGATAAAATTTACTAAAGAGATTAAGCCTAACAAAACAGTCCCAGACAATTCCAACTTTCTTATAGCTGGTTTCACTGTTTTGTCTGACGGCTGTCTTTCCAGTGATCGATCAGTAATATATATGATTCTACAGTAATTGGGTTGTTACTTTTTATTATAATAAATTATACCAATAAATCAGTCGTTCAAATAATATTGAATTCGATTATTTTAAGTAAGATTTTCAGATAAAATATTATGAATAAAAAAATGTGATTAAAAGAAAAAATCTTATTAAAAATAACCAATTAGATTTTTAATAAAAATTAATTATCACTAAAATAAGTAAATATTCTACAACAATATTATGACAATAAAAAGAATCATATAAAAATCTGTATGAGTTGGGTAAAACTATTTTAACGACTGTATTTAACACAATTTTAGGTAAAATTATAAATTCGAATTCGACACTATTAATTAAGTGAAGCGATTTTACACTTGATCAACGCACTCAAGGATATAATATGGTGTTGATACTTTAAGAATCTTATATAGTTGGCTATAATATTCCTCAGAGGTGGTTTTTGTGATGCCATGTGTTCATGCATATTAATTAGTAGTGTTCTGTTAGATTAATAGATTAGCATGGGGCTATATGGAGCCTCGTACGTCCCCCAAGAAAAAGGAGCTCCCACGATCTATATAAAACACCGTAACCTTATGCCACGGTCCCCCAATATTATTTATCAAAACATTAATGCATGCCACATAAAAATTATTTTGTCACATAATTGGCATTCACAACTAAAATATATATGTATTCTTTTGATAGGTGTTCTATGCTGGTGCTGGAGGTGTAACATGATGAAACATTAAAATTTTGACATTTTTATTAATAAGTGGTTCACATGTATGGTAATTTAAGTTATGGTTTTTTTTTTTTTACGTTACTGTCAATATTCATTTTTTAAAATTTTTTTTATTACACTGTATAAAATAATGATATTTAAACCCCACCCCCCTCAATTATAACGAGTAATACAATAATAATTTAATTAATCCGGAAATCATCATAATATTTGTCTCTTTTTATTCCTAAAATCTGAAAGATGATATATTCCACACAATATAATAACAAAACACTTTTTTTTCTTATAGTTAAATTGATTATTTAAAAATACTAAAATTCAAATTATAACTAAAAATATTAAAAATACAAATTGAAAGCAATAAGAGATTAAGGAAAAATCTTTAAGAAATATTTTCTTCAAAATAACTATTTGTGTGTGTGGTCGGCTGTATTGTTTGATGCTTTGGTTGTGCACACCTTGTGCTTAATGTATGTAAGCATTCATATATTAATTGTGTTTGGTAAAATCGGGACATAGAGTTAAATATTTAAAATGGTATAAAACAAAAAGATGGAAAAGAATAAGACAAAAATAATTATGTAAGTGTAAAATTACGTAATCATTCAATCACAAGTCATTCATCATATATGATAAATTTATTGATTTTTAAAATAATTATAGTATAATAATTTAAACGGTGATTTATGATTAGATGACACTGTTTTACATTAGATAAACTTTAAACTCAAAGAAAAAAAAAATACAAAACATGAAAAAACTAAAAATAAAAAAAAAAAATGAAAGAAAAGATGTATCTTATCTCAAAATTCCTCAAGTATCATAACGGTGCATTTTTGGTCTCCAAATCCTAATTGCACGAGCTCCTCCATGTATTATAATTATGGAATTTTAATCCATTTATCAATTTTTTATTACATATATTTATGCGATTTTACTAACGTGATGATAACATATCAATAGATGATAACATATCAATTATATGATGATTAAAATATTGTTTGACACACCTATATTATATTGACGTGACTTAATTATACATTTCCTCTTCAACCTATTTCTTTTATATGATACGTTCCAAACACATACTTATTAATTAGTCATGGATGGAGAAAGAATGCATCAATTGGCATTTGACGCTGATGAAAAGAATGTATTCCCAAAATCAAGGGAAACATTATTGTTAATCAAAAGGAAATGATGAATATAAAAATCAAAAGTGAATCAACAATGGGGTAATTTTGTTTGATTTGCTGTGAGTTTGTGTATGAAGAAGACATTCATAAGTATTTAATAAAAAATTAATTAAAGAGGTCAATTCAAACTAAAAGGGTGGAACAACCTAACATGCTCATAAATTAATGGGTTGGCGGTGCTGTGGAGTTTTTGGATCCATAGGAATGCAATCCTCTTTAAGAATGAAGTCCTTAATTGATCAGGAAAAAAATGTTTTGGAACTGGTTAAAGTCAGGTCGTGGATCTGGTTGTGTGCAAAGGTGGACCCATTGTCTTCATCTTGGTATGCATGGAAATCTAATCCTGTGCTGTGCATGAAGGACAGCTTGGTGTCTAGACATAGCTAATTTTATCTCCTTCGTGCAGCTTGGGTAGGATTTTTTGGTTAAGAGTTTCAATTTAGTTAAAACTGTTCTTTGCCATTTAGATGTTCACTTTATTATATTTTTTAATTTATAAATGAAATTCATCAATAACTCGAGATATTAGTCATTAACTTTCAATAGAAAAATATTCTTAATTCATCTAAAAAATTAAAGTATAATATTCACCTTTTACTAACACGGGTGTATTTTTTTAAAATGAAAAAGAAAGATATAAGTATTTTCCAAAAAATTAAATTCATTTATTACTTTAATTATGTAAAATTTTATATACATAACTCAAAAATAATATTATAAGATTCAACGTTACGTTAGATGTTAAATTTTATACCTTCCATGATGAAATTTGTTGACATACACCAATTAAAATTAAAATAAATGTATATATATATATTAACAAATATTTGTACATTTTGTTTATATATACCTATTTTTTAAATAGGAATATGAAATAAGTTATATGATTTTTTTTATGAAAATATTTAAGATGTAGTTTGTTAACTTATTCTAACTAAAATATAACTAGATTCATGTTAACAAATCTCATATATATCTGTACCAAAAAAAGGCCCATGTATATATATACCACACTTCTATATATAGTTGCATATTTAGTTAATTTATTAAAGCTTGTAGTGATAGATGGGTTTTTTATTGTCAATATGTACATATCGGAGATGGAGACAGACCCGACCAAATCCTGTATGAAATATGAAGTTGTCAGGGAGTCCTTTCCAAAATAAAGTTATAGGGAACAAGAACAAGTAAAAACTAATTTAAAAAAAAAAAGAGAGAACATAAAACAAATAACCAGCTAGTAAGCAAAGGATATAGGATAGTATTTCAAAAAGGTTTCCCCTTTTTGTTTCTTTTCCTTTTGTTATTAGGAAACAATATAATATCAATTTATAAGCAATGGTCGGTCGGGCACAATAAATTTGCATGAGAATCCATATCCACTTTGGTGATATTCTCTCTTTTGACTTGTAAGACTCAGTTGATTTCCAATGTGCCACAACTAGCTAAGGAATAAATTTAAATGACTAGGGTTTATCATGTGCCTAACATCTAATTGGAGCCACTCTGGTACTATATGGAGTACCATATTATATAAATATGTTTATGCATTAATTTCCTTAGAATTTCATAGTACTGGTCCTTATGTTTGAGTCTTATATATATATATATATATATATATATATATATATATATATATATATATATGCCTTCAAAGAATAACACTTTAAACTTTTGTTTTCAATTCGATACACTTCATCCTCTAATTTAATAAGATGATCCCAATCAACATTAGATGGTGTGAAAAGAAAATGAAATCGTGATATAATTTCCATATATTCTTGGGAATAACATCCCTGAGAATGGAAAAGATTTCATAAAACAGTCATTCCCTAATTTATTTATGTTCAAAGGGATATTTAATTTTGATTATATTTTGAGTTATCTCAGTTTAATTTTGTTTAGTTTCATATTTTTTTAAGAGTATAATTTTTTAAACAATTATGTATTCATAATATAATTTATTGATTTAATAAATAATGTTTTGCCTTTTTTTGCACTAAAGATATCTCTCAATCGATGGTTGAAGACTTTATTTAAAAGCATAAAGATAAATAAAGTGAGTTCTACCTCTTTCAACAAAGTTTTCTCCATTGGTATGACCAACAATTCAATCCTAACATTAAGCAACTAACTACTAATTGTGTTAGACCTTGTTAGTTTTTCTATCCTATGTCAAAGATCACATGTGTTCCTCAACCTATTGAATTAAAGATTAATCTTTCTTGTGGTGTGTGGATGTCAACATTCCAAGAAAAATTTGCATATGGATGAAATCAAATACAAATTTTTCCACTGAACAAATTGTTCCCTCACATGTATGACAACGAGATCTTATACCATATTGTACAAATCTTATGGGTTAGACCTTGTAAGTTTAACATGATATTTTTTATGTTGTTTATCTTAAAATATAGTACATTCGTTCCTAATTATAAGATATAGTTCTGATTTTTTTTTTGTTCTTTTTTAAAAGACTTCATTTCAATTGACTTGTCATTAATGATTTTGTTTGATTAAAATACCCTTATTTATTTGATCCATAAGTGAATGCTACTTTGAATTGTCTCTTTCTCTCTCTTATGATGATTAATAGGTTCCCAATAATATTAAGGATAAATTTGCAAAAATAAGTTACAATTAAAGACAAAATTAATGCTACTTAAATCAATCAATTTTCTTAATATGCATAAATTAGTCAACAACTTCTTATAAATAAGAACAAAACTAATACATATATTGTAAGATATAATTTAATTGTAGCCATATATTTCTTTCATTCTATGATTTAATTGTACGTAACATTGATGTAAAAAAAAGGTTAAATTATAATTTTGGTTCTCTTATTTTTTAAATCAAGATATTTAGTTTTTCTATTTTTTCCATAATAATCAATTTTGCTCCTTTTATCATCTTAGTTGATCATCCAAAATCAAAGTTGACTTTATGTATTAGATTATGTAGACGATTGGCATAATAAT
>PYAF01004486.1:585535-620891 GCA_007407185.1 Glycine tomentella
GCTCTTTTTTCGATACATCCGGGGTCCGATGTAACGCGTCGCTATGAAGGGAACGCCCCAACGAAATATCATAAAGGTTCATCACATAAGAATAGCTAACTTTTTATGGCCGGTTCGCAACTCCTGACGCCAACCCTCCTCCTTTATCCTGGCTTGGGACAGGCCATGCATGCATACACACATAGGCGGAGTTACAATATTTTATTTAATAATGCTACTAAATTAAATTATAAATTACATTTAATAAATATAATAAATAATATTATTTAATGTTTATATAAATACTGTATTAATAAATTAAAAAAATAAATAATTACATATATTAAATTAATTTTGATAAATATTATTTTTATAATATTATTAAATATAGGTATATATTGTATTTAATAAATGAATTAAACTGTACTATTTAATATGTCAATGCATGTATTATTTTTCTATCACTTTTATTTATATTAAAATAAGTATTTAGCTTGTGTAAAAAAATAATTATTTATCTTTTGAATTAGATAAAGTAAAATACAAATAATATATCATACTAAAAAATAATTTGACTAATTAGATAATTGATATGTAATAATATAAGTAAATTAAGGTAATATAATACTACTACATAATACCGTTAGTAGAAATTCGTAGTAATATTTTTACTATCAATTTATTTCCATTAGATAAAGATTGTATTGATAGAGGCTAATTCTAAAATTAATAGTATTTTTTATACTTTAATAAATGATTTTATTTACCAATGAAATTTCTTTTGTAATACGTGACGGAAGCACTGATTGACTTTTTGGTTCAGACATTTAATACTTATTTTTTTACATATGAAAAATACTTCTTTATTTTTAACCAATGAATAATACTTCTAGGAATCCAAACGAATACATATAAAATATTTTTTTCTAATTTTTTTATTTTATATTTCTTACTATTAATTAATTTGATAGCAAATAACTCTCTCATAATTTTAAATTGATTATTCAAAATAGAAAACAAAACAGTTGCAAATTTTGACCTTATATATTGGATCAAGCAACCTAAAGGTCAATTTTTTCCATTGATGAAAATTTATTAAAAATTACAATATTTTGTATATTCCACTTATCAATTAATGAATTCCACTTGTAATTTTATAGTTTTTTTAATAAATTTTAATTATAATACTAATAACAAATAATGAATTAAAAAGAATATGTTAAAAAATATTATTAGTTTTGAACTTAGGAATCAAAGACAAATAGGCGATGAATTTAAAGTAACTCATGCATTCTAATAAAAATATTATTAGTACACCTTTATTTAAATAATACTTAAAAAAAAAAAAAGAATACTTATAAAACACATCAGACAAAACAAAATGTTTTGCTACTCCTTCCATAAACACCCTCATCAACCTTCATTTCTTTCTGTGCTTTCATTTCAACCCGTGAGATCCGCTAAAACTCCAACACTCCACACCTCTTCTTGTTTTCTTTTCCTCAGATCTTCACGCCGCTATGCTCAGAACGTTAGCCAGGTTTATCATCTTCAACATTCCTTTCTTTCTAATATCAAACCTTAATCATTTAATAATTGATCAATGTCTTCTTAATTTCTTGTACAACCTTTGCTATGTTGAATTATTATTTGGAGCTACTGGGATTTTAAAGTTTGTCTTTTGATTAAGATTCAGTTAATTGTTTTGCAGGGTGTTCAATCGCACCATTACCCTTAATAATGATTTACTTCAAAAACACAGCAGATTCTATGCAACTGCGGTTGGTGGAAGAAGGTGAGTCTCATTAAAGCTCTTTATTATAATTGCTGGTGTTTAAGTCCTGCTCTTCATTTAATGAGTGCTATTATATAGTAGTATATATCTAGATTCTTTGCAAAGAGTTGAAATTGAAACATAATTTGATATTTGAGAGTAGCAGCTTGTATATTTAATCTTAAAAGTGTGTGTTTGAAAACGTTAACTTGCTAACAAGTTTTACCCTATCAAATTATTTAGTTTAATTGATTAATTAAGATGCATAATTATTACAAGTCTTTTGATATTGTCTCTTATTCTTAAGGATAAAAAAATTTCACCCTACCAAGTTGTGAACTTATAAATAATTTCATCTTTCAAAAAGATTTAATTGTAGTTTTGCCTCTGAAACTTTAATCTAAATTACAGTATATACTAAATCCTTCCTGCATATAAATGAGTTATTTTTTTATTTATTTTCGGGGCTCGATTACTTTTCTATATTTCCACGACGTTAGTGTGGAGCATGCTTTTATTTATATTAGAGGGAAAAAATCATTCTCTTAAGTTTTCAATTTTCTTTCGTATAACTTTCTGGGAATGGATAGCAGAGTGATGACGGTGGGGCTTGGAATTAAATTGTTTCTGATTTGATTTATATATATTTCACAAGTAGTGATATTTAAACATTTATTATAATTTTTTAAACACCCATTAATATTTTCTTTCTTTCTTTACATTATCATCATATACTTTTCTTTCTCTCACTAAGTGTTGAATAACATTTGGGATATCTAAAAATCATTTTTGATATTTCACCACATAGGAAAAAACTAATCACTACATGTCTTGTTCAACTTCAGTTCTTAACAGTTAATATGTACAATGCATATTAGATAAAGAGAAAAGGTAAACAGAAAAAGGTTACCGCAAATATAAGACCACTACTTAACTCAATTTAGTTAGTGGCGTTGACAAATAAAAAAGCAACACACTCTAGAATACTAATAGTTAAGTACTTAAGTTCCTTGAAGTTAAAAGAGACATAGAAATAAATTTAAACTTTGAGAACGGAATTCCGTGAAGCACATGGAACAAATTGTGCTAGCTGCCTCCAATTTGCATGTTCTCATGCTGTAGATCTACCAAACAAAAACAGCTAACTTGATTTAATTGACCAATTTTATTTTTAAACGTGTCAGCTACTTAAGTGATTCTTGTAGATTTCCCAACTAATAATGGAACGAAACAGTACAAAACTTTGAAAACAATTTCAATCCCTTTATACACACACAAAGATATTTTCTGCCTGCTAATGAGATTTATAATTAACCAGAATTTGTAATTTAGTGGAAGTGACTTAGAGTCTTGTTTGGATAAATTTTACCATAATCACTTATAAAAAAATAAAAAATAATTTATGTATAAGCTAATTTGTAGATTTTTTTTCCTTCATTTAACTTTTTTAAAAGATTTACTTCCCCATTTCTATTTATAAGAGTCAATTACCTAATTCATCAAAATTAAAAAAATTAATTTAATTGATAATAATAAATTTATCTTAAATTTAATATTTTTTTAAATTATCTTTGTCATTAATATTCTTCTCTCTCTTCTTTTTCTTGGTATAGGCTATTCTCTGTTCTCTCCCATCTAATTACTACAGTAATTGTTTATCAATATATATACTAGGTAATTATGAGCATTTTATTATAAAATAATTAAATATAAGGGACAATTTGAATTGAGTCTTCTAAAAAGACATCATTTTTTATTTGAGTTTTATAAATAGAATGGGAAGAAGTATTTTAATTTATGGATAAATTAATTTTAATTAATGAGAGAAATTTATTTTATTTTCTTTATTGTTTTCTTCTCTTTATTCAAAATAAAACCTTTAAATAAAATACAATAAATGATAGATTTAAATCTCCATACCATTTGACATATAACAAGAGGAAGAAAAAAAGTAAGTCAACTTTCTTAATCCTAACATCGGAAAGCAAACCCCATTACCAAGGGTACTTTCTCTTTGCTCCTACGTTTTTCAAGTCCTTTAAGGAATATGCAAAATCTTAATCAATCTTGTACGAAGAGAGAATTTGGTCCACAACATCATCCTCCAACTTTGCGAAAAAGAAATGATGCTCTCTGATTTAGACGTTGAGATAAAGCCGATAGCATTACTTTTAGATAGAGGCCATATCATCATCATTTATGAGCATTCCATTATTCCCATGATCCCATCTTGCACACAACCGATTTTCTTTTTTCTTTTTTCTTCCCCCATGATGATTGACATTCATTCATTTTGGTTCCAAAAAGCAACAGGTTAGAAGGAAAAGTGGCACTCATAACTGGATCAGCAAGTGGACTCGGCAAGGCCACGGCCCATGAGTTTGTCCAGCATGGGGCCCAAGTAATCATTGCAGATAATGACACGGAGCTTGGTCCACAAGTTGCAAAGGAGTTGGGGCCATCAGCCAGCTTCGTGGAGTGCGATGTCACAGTGGAGGCCCAAGTGGCGGAAGCCGTGAATGTTGCCGTGGCCCGCTACGACAAGCTGGACATCATGTACAACAATGCGGGCATCCCAGGCCCATCAATTCCACCAAGCATAGTAGACCTAGACCTTGATGAGTTTGATAAGGTCATGAGGATCAACATAAGGGGAATGATTGCTGGTATTAAGCATGCGGCTCAGGTCATGATTCCAGTGGGCTCAGGGTCCATTCTATGCACATCAAGCATAAGTGGGGTTTTGGGTGGGCTTGGGCCTCATCCTTATACAATATCAAAGTTTACAATACCTGGAGTAGTAAAATCTTTGGCTAGTGAGTTATGCAAAGTTGGGATTAGGATCAATTGCATATCCCCAGCTCCAATTCCTACACCTATGGTTTTGGCTCAAATAGGGAAGTTTTATCCTGGTTTGACCCAAGAACAAATAGTGGGTATTGTGAATGGGTTTGGTGAGCTAAAAGGTGCTAACTGTGAGGACATTGATGTCGCAAGGGCTGCTTTGTACTTGGCATCAGATGAAGCAAAGTTTATCTCAGGCCAAAACCTCATTGTGGATGGAGGGTTTACTAGCTTTAAAAGTCTTACATTCCCTTCTCCAGATCAAACTGCTTAACCTTAGTTGTTAACTAAGTATAATTTCTATGTACTATTGGTGTAAATCAACCAACTAGAAATCGTCTTAGGTATGATTTTTAAAATGATTATCATTATAAAAGTCAACAAATATATGATATATGATAATTTGTAATTGGATGAGTGTAAAATTTATTTATATTATGAGTGTATAGACTATTTTCTATTGTTACTTTGTGTAATGTACTATGATTGGTTTATGAGTATGTTGAAGTGTTTTTTTTTTTTTGAATTTAAGAAGTCCTCTATTTATGTTTTAATCCAATGAAAAGAGTGGCGTACAAAAAATGAGTTCAGTGAAGTCTTGAAGGACAACATAACTGTGATGAGATCAAACTTATATGTTGAAGGCATAGATAGGGGATGAGCTAAATACACTATATGTTTTTCTAATACACTCTATGGCTACAACGCAATACCCATAATGCTCTTGTAATTAGCTTTTGTATTTGGGATTAATTTTATCCGTACGCATTAGCGTTCTTGTCTTCTTCTCCATCTGGATTTTCTCTTCAGCGCCATTCTTCTTCTTCTTCTTCTTCTTCTTCTTCTTCTTCTTCTTCTTCTTCTTCTTCTTCTCGTGCACCATTGTTCTCTTCTTCTTGGACGGTGGTGGTTGTGCTCCGTGGTCCTTCGTCATCACATTGGTTCCATTGGTGGTGGATAAGTTTGGAGCTACGCGGTTGCCGTCGACGGTGAGTTCTGATCTGGATGGCGTTGTATGTAATACAAATTGCTAAATCCGTGGGGATGCCACGAATTGTGCAATCCGTAAGAAGGATGTGTGGCTTATACAGATTACGTAATCCGTAAGAAGAATAGGTAATCCGTATGGAGCCCACAGATTGTCCAATCCGTAAGATTCCTACGGATCACCTAATCCATAGGAATGCTAAATTTAAATTATTGAAAATAAAATGATTAATTTATATATATATATATATATGTATATATATATTACAATGTTCAAATTTGAATGACTATACAATTGTGGAACATTAGTGAGTAGTTTAGGTTTTGTATAAATGTTTGAGACTTTGGAACATTGGTTTGACCTTGACATATGATTTATGGCATGATGTGTTGCATAACCGAATTGTTTTCACCTTGTCAAGGGTTCATAGGGGCATTGTGATTTGGTTAAATTTGTTGTTTATTAGATTTGACATGACCCTTTGGTGTATATTGAGCTAGGCAACATTGTTGTAAAAATGTATTCGGACTTGTTTGTTTGAAGTGTATTGTTAAATTTAAATATGCTAACTATTTCATTAGGTCTCGTATAAATTGTTAACAACTTTATATTTTCTTATATGAATTTCCTGATATTTTGTCAATAAGGTATATATGTTTATTTGATGAAGTTATCAATTTGTTTGAAGTTTTAGACTAATCTGATTAAGAAATGCTATAGATAATGGCAAAAACAATAGGTATGCATTAGGCATTAGGGAGGCTTGTAGACCGAGCGTTTGGAACACATGTTGCTGGTAATGAAGACTAAGCGGGTGAACACCGTAGGTCCACCGCATCGCCAGAAGACAACAGGCAGTTGAGACTTTTGCTGAGGATGTTGCTGGTCATGAAGAACATGTTGACCATGATATTCCCAGGTGGCCCAGAAGATACTTCCGTTCTGACAGACTACGTTAACCATGTGGCTTTTAGAGTGTGGGCCGGAGAGGTATTCATATGTTAAAGTCCATACAAGTTAACATATATTTGCCAATGTAATGTTTGTTACTGATATAAATTTTTTCAGGAATGTGTTGAGTTAAAATTGGCTTCTCACAGACGTAAAGTAGCCAAATTTGGAAAGCCAACACCTGAGATTGAAGGGTTAGTTGTTTCTACTGGGATAAGTGTTGTGCGCTTATAAGTGTACGGCAAGTGCACCGATCGTTTACAAGTAATAAAGATTAGGTAAGTGAGTATCGTTCTCCACAGGGATTGGGGTGATTTCACAGCAATGCTAACAATTGTGATTGAAAGTAAAACAAAAATACGCAGAGAGAAGTGTTGTTGATTTGGTTGATTGTGAAATGAAAAGACAAAATTTTAAAGAAATGCAATAAATTGATTAAGAAGATTACCAATGGAAGATTGATTGTGGTCAGGCGCAATCCCCTCAGATTCCTACTCTTTCACTTGACTGGTTATTTAACTTTAATGTACACAAATGATAAATCTCTCTTAGATTCGTAAATCCTAGATAACTAGCGATTTCACTCTTTAATTCGATCGAGAACCCTAAGCTTTTAGCGATTCTGTCAAACTAAGCATTTAGAGACTAAATCATAAGAGGTTCCTGTTATTAATTGTTCAGAGAATAAGTCTTTCCTAGATTAGCTAATCCCTAATTCCTTAGTGAATTAACCCTTTAACCTGAATCAAAAACCTAATTCCTTAGTGAAATATATCAGTTCAAGCATTCAAAAGAACATATCATTGGCTCTGCAGCCACGCATCCCTATTCCTAGGTGATGAACAACTGTTATTCTAAACGGTTCAGAAATTAGAACCCCAACGTTCACATTGCGAATCCTAACCCTATGTACTTAATTGAAGTGATCAATTTCAAACAAGAATAGAAAGAAGTGCAGAATAGAATAAAACAATTAAAACATATCATTCAGTACCAGTCAAATTACAGAGGAGTTATCATCGGTTCATGGCCTTCCCACAATATAAGGTTTAGCCAGCCATAGGCCTCAAGAACATCAAAGCAGTAATATGATTCATTGTTGTGTAGAAACTCAGCTTGATTCTTGATTTCTAGGGTTTTAGATGAAGAATGGATGAAAAGATGTATATTCTGGCTATTCTGGATGCCCAGACTCTGTTCAGAGACTTAATATTTATAGAATCCTTTAATTACAGTAAGAAAGCCTAATTCCATGCAGAAATTCGAAACAGATCTTTTAAATAAGGAAACTAAATCACTCTGGCGCGATCCCACGCTAACCGCGCGGCTTGTTCGAAAGTCTGGCGCTGATCGCGTGACACTCCACGCTAACTGCGTGGAGTGTTCGAGTCAATTGGCTTGCTCTGGTCTTTTGTGGCGCTGTTAGCGCGGCTACAACGCTAATGGCGCGAATCTCTTGAATAGATGGCGCTGATCGCGTGGATATGATATGGCGCTACTGGCGCGAGTTGTTCGAGTTGAATGCCCTGGCTTGTTGTCCTTGACGCTAATGGCGCGGGTCTGGCGCTGATGGCGCCATGCTTGCGGCTAATCCACGCTAATCGCGTGGCTTCTCACGCTGATTACGTGAGATCTTCGAGACTATGGCCTTCAATCCTGCACTTAGCGCGATCCGAGCGGCTACGGGCGCTATCCGCGCGGGAGTTAAAAACTCTGTTTTTTTTTTCTTTGCCTTGAACTCCTCTTTTGGCCTGAAAATGCTCAATTGGTATTGAATTGAATTAAAAGCAATAAAGTAATAAACTTAACTAATTCTAAACTATTTTCCTAATTATTTAACTAAAATATAACCTACAACTAACCTAAAACTAGGATGTGTTTGCAACACATCAATAAGCCCATCGATATCATGTTCTATGGAGACTGGAGACAGAGGATTGCTGTCTGTGTTTGTCGAGAGATGGCACCCTGAAACCAACAACTTCCATTTGCCCATCGAAGAAGTGAGCCTTACTTTGGATGATGTTGCGTCCTTGTTGCATCTGCCAATAATGGGAGCGTTCCAGATGTATGATGCAATTGATGTGGGGGAGGCAATTACCTTACTGGTTGAGTTGCTTGATGTGACCGCTGAGGATGCTTAAGCTGATATCGAACAATGTCACGAGGCATATATTCGACTGTTGTGGCTTCGAGAATTATATGCTATGAAGTGTGACACTAGGCAATGGGTTCTTGCAGCCAGAGCATATTTATTGCATTTGGTAGGTTGTACATTGTTTGCGAACAAGAGTGTCACACACACCAGTGTGGTATTCTTGGACGCATTTTGCGACCTGGACCAAACGACAGGGTATTTTTGGGGTGCAGCCGCTCTAGTCCACTTGTATGAGAATTTGAACTGTGCATGTAAGCATCATAGGAAACACCTTGTCGGATATATTTCTTTGTTACAAGTAATTACATTAGATCATTTAAGTTCTTTATGTTAAGTCTATTTAAGTAAATTATGTTTGTCTTAATACTGTGATTGTTGTATTCGTTAATTTCTAATTTTAATATGTAGTGCTGGATCCATGAACATTTTCTGACCATTGGAAATGTCATGCCAAATCCCCAGTATGATGAGAGGTTTCCACATGCATGTCGCTGGAAGGTTGCGAAGGCATTACCAGTTACAACCTATCGTAGGCGTTTAGATTGGTTGACATCAGACGATGTTTGTTGGATGCCATATGTGGATCATCGTGCCTACAGGGAGTTTGAGATGATTTTTTTATTTTCAGGGTACCTTAGATAGGGTCCATACATGGTAAGACATTTACCAGAGCGGGTCATTAGGCAATATGAGTTTGTTCAACAAATCCCACAGGTGCACCATCTGAAGCTCCCTCGACAGATTAGGTTGATGACCGATGGACCTATTTCTTGGACTACATTGTAGCCACTGGTGACTTGGTTACTTTTCCCAGCCAATGTGCTCGTGGGTATATGGATTGGTTCTATTGTATATCTCATCCATTATGTTACTGCCAGAGGTTGGGGAGCCAAGTCGACATCCTTTGTGAGTCACAACTACTTTACAGGATCCCCCTTATGTGCACGATGATGACAAAGCAGGTGTGGCTGATCCAGTTCAAGGAGCTGCTAATGTCAGTGACATGCCTCCACATGCAATGGTAAAACTATGGGACACCTTGTTTTTAAAGTTAATTAAATGTATTGTCCAACAGTAATTGATTATCAGTTTGGTATATTGTATGATTATTTCAAGGTATGTGCCAAAGGATAGGAGACGGGTTGCAACACATGCTAGATGTGCAGATGGTTACCCCTAACACAGATGCGTACTCAACTACATAGCACCTGTTGGAATTAGCACGTAGTGTAACTCAGCATGGAAACATGTATGTGCGATCCAGCAGGTTGAGGGATATAGTTAGGAGACGGGTTGGTGGCAGAGACTGAAGACTCCTCATATGTGACTTTGTTATGAAATACCACGGTTATGTTTTTCACTTTGCATTTTCCTTTTAATTGTGTTTAAATTTTCATTTTAAGTATTTGTATTTAATGATACATATTTATGATGTCTGGGATTTTGGAGTAATTTAGTCGCTGCACATGATATCCTTTCATTTTACAACAAAAAATCTTTTACTTGCATTTTTGATAAATTTTGTAAAAGCCTTGACACAGAGGAATTTCAGTCAAAATACACAAATGTTTAGACAAAAAGCAACACATATGAAACAAATTTTAAGCTTATCCTAAATCGACATATTCAGTTCGTATGTTCGTGGATTTAGAATACAACCTCATTCGATCAATATACTGAATCGACCAATGTTTTGCTTCATTGGAATAGTGCGTAGACCACAAGAATACAGTTGATGGGATAGGATAGTCATCTGTCAATTGAACCTGTTTCAATTATCCATTGTTACGAAAAATTCACCAAAGTAAACGCCAAAGAATAAAATGCTTCAATTAGTGCTGAATGTTATACATGGACAAAGTGGTTATCAAAAACATGACCAATACAAATAATGCGATGAATAGATGGATCTTTAGGCGATTGGCTTCTCAGAGGGAAAAACGTCATACTTTGTTGGAGAAAAAGCGAAACATGACATTATACCTGGATGCAATGACATAACCCATGTCGGTAATATCCATCCACTTATCCATTGTTCCCTAAACAATCATGGTTTATTAGTGTTATAACCAGTATTTAAAAAAAACATTCCTTTGTCGTGTAATTCTTACCTTTGCTAATCCATCAACAAGAAAGGACCGCTTTAACTGCTCAAACCTATGAAAACCACCAAACAAGGGTATATATTGACCAGACAAATGATTACGGACCAAAGGCCAAGAATCTTCACCATAACCTAGTACGACAACAATTACAAGATATCCATAATTACCATCAGCTTTAACACCAATGATGTTAAAAATGAATTTGTGTATAAAAGGATGAAATTGATCTAGCACAAGAATGTTCCCATTCTTCATTGTTTGATCATATGAGGATGCAGACCTTTTTTGTGTGGAGCAACTGTTTTGCACGAAATGTAATTCATCAACATACTCCAAGTAAGACGGATCCCACTTGGTTGATCTTTCATGCTTTGTGTATTTATTTTTTGGAGCACCTTTGGTTCTCACCTTTTTAGGGGGGATGCATGGATGTTTGATCAGGAAATGCAAGTTCTTTAAGCTTAGTCTTCAGGGTCATTTTGTTGCATAGGTCAAGCTTCTCAAAACGCTTGGAGATTGCCTCCATCTCGTCGGTTATGTGAATTTCCCCGTCATCTAAACCTTGGTCTGAAAAATGTAATCTTTGCCAAAATATATGAATGCTTGAAAGCGGTATGCTGCCAACAACAACTTTAGCTAGCTGACATGCACAAGGGAGACCTCGGGTAGTTCTCATCACACATCCACAACGACAGGGGTTTTTTGCTCGCATTATGAACTCGCTCAAACTCAGCAGCAATCTGGTTTAGCGCATACCTGGACACCATGCTGATAAGTCTCTTGTACAATGTTACTTTAAATACATGTCCGATCACATAGGTGCTTCTTTCCAATGATGCCTTTATTTAAGTATGTTGCAAGGTCATCATGTTGTTCATGGCATCCTAAACACCACATAAATCTTCAACTCTATTTTGTAGAAGCCTCTTTAAAGTCATTATGAGCAGACTCAACCTTGCATTTAATGATATGTTAATACTTTGAAAAACAAAAAGTTGTTCAACAGATTACAATGTCACCAACTTTAAAGCTTTTGTTACCTGTTAGTTGTAGTGTTGCCAAAATGCATCACTTTATTTGTCCATGCGGTTACAAATTTTTCCTTATGAGGATCCAACCATGTTTCTTTCACATAATCAACAAACGTAGGCCATGGTGAACAAACAATTTCAAACTTCATCAAACAATCATGGTAAGACTTCTCAGTACCACAATCAATAAGAGTCCCCCAGGCTTCCATGACACAGTCCTATGCATTTTTTTGGCGTATAAAAGTTTTACATTTTGCCTTCACATTCTTGTCAATGTGAACCCAACACAATAAGTTGGTTGACATTGGAAAAACAGTTTTCATAGCACTCATCAATGTTGAATCTCTATCGGTAACAATGATGTTTGGGAAAATTCACTTTTAAGAAAATCTCTCTAAAGCGTTCAAGGGTCCACACAACATTGTTTATACGTTCCGCCTCTAAATAAGCAAATGCAGCAGAAAATATCATCCCAGTAGGTGTCACACCAACAATGTCAAGTAAAGGAAGTCTGTACCTATTTGTTTTGTATGTACTGTCTATCAAGAAGACCATATGATATGCATTGCTCAATTTCATTGCATCTGGATGTGTCCAAAATAAGTCACGTACCACATTTTCTTCTTTCATTCTATGCCAATGAATATACATGTCACGTTCAAGAAGTTTCATTAACTATTGCATTTCAGTGTTATTACCTCTGATACGTGTCTGATATGCATATCTTGCATTGTATACTTGCTTCAAAGTTGTATAATTATTGGCATTTTACTCCTTCAAAGTTAAAAGAATATTCTTTGGTTTCACCATTGACCTTGTCACATCAACAACAATGATCTTCTCCTCCTCAGTTATTCGACCAGCATATGTGTGTCCACATAATGACTTAGCCAAAGTATGATTATGAGTGCCACATATCAGCTTCACTATCCAACCTTCACCTCCCGGGATGGGTTTGACTCTCAGCTTAAACGCACAATCACCTTTTCTACTACTAGTCGTTGTAGGTACGTAACCTTTTTTCAATGATCTATACTTTCCACTCCTTTGACAACCAATTAAAACATATGATGTTGTTCCTAGCTTTCCATTTGTCATGCCACTCCTCATTATAACAGCTAAAAAACCATTATCATATGAAATACTACGAGCCCATTTCAATACATCCTCATGGGAAAGGAACCCTAAAAAATGGAACATTTATCTTTTACTATGATTTATATAGTTTAACCCATTCATTTAACAACTTTAACTACATGCTAAATCAAATATATACCTTGGGTGTATTGAAGGATGCCAAACAATCAATTGAACAATTAACATTTTCAAAGGCATCAACTTATTCTCCAATGTCTTCCTCTATATTAATTTCTTTAGACATAATACCGTCCTATATCCACTCGTTGTTGTCCATCTTAACAAATCAAAATAAAATTATTTCATTGACAAAACATACGCATAATAATATTAAACAACATTAAAATCATAATATAATACTAATTATATTTTTTTTCGCAACATTGATATTACAGATTCATACAAAATACAATAAAAATTTAAATTACATTCATAATAAATTTACAAATAAAATATTTAAAATTGAAAAATATCATAAACAAAACACTTAAAAGAAATCTTAACAACCTAATTAAGTAATTTACCCAATTTACCCATAATAATATAATACATTCACAACAATTAAAACATGTATCCAATTTATCCAACTTCTTTTTTTATTAATTATAAACAACTAAAATCTTTTTTAAATTATATTTAAAAAATTTTAAAACTATTTTTGTAGCATATGAATTAGTCAATCCGTATAGGTCATACAGATTAACAAATCTTTTTCTTCATACAGATTACTTAATCTATATGAACCATATACGGATTACTCAATTTGTATGCTTCATTACAATTAAATTTAACTTACGGATTTTGTAATCCGTATCATCCACACGGATTACATAATCCGTATATAATAAAACAAAAAACGACTTACCTAGTAGCCAACGAACGCGCCTCCAATGACTGCCAACGGTGAACGCTGCTACCACCACCCACAACTACCCCCTCCGACACCAACACCTTCAATGCACAGCCAAACGGAATGCCTGATCTGACCAACAACTCTCACTGCAAACACAAACAAGTAAGCAACAGAGGTAGAACCCAACAGAAAAAGCCAACGGAATATCTAAGGGCAATTTTGCCATTTTTAAAAAATTATATGGTGTAAAGAAATTCATGTAGTGTATTTAGTAGACCCCATAGATAGAGACATGGATAAGAGTGAAGGGTCCTATACATCTGGTCTGGCCCAAGGGATGATAGACATGAGCAAGCTGTGGCCTACATATTTGATAATTCGTTATGGTTACTTTTGTTTACACTTTACACACATTTATTATGATGGGACATAGGTGAAGGTACAAGTGATTCCATTCTACGTATATAGAAGTTTAATTTCCAAATTTTATTCATATCACGATTGTTACAACTCAAATGTTAATAAACTTACCCACCTAGCTAGCATGTAGTATGGTCAATGTCTTCCTATCATGCTTGGAAATGTATTCTAATATCTCAAGGTAAATCAATGAGGAAAATGAAATTAACAATAATTTTTAGTCTACAAAGTTATGTTTGTTAATAAGAAATTTTTAAACTTGTTACAAAATCGTGTACAATTTTTTTATTTTTCAAATTCAACACTAGAGTTAGAACCCATCTTCCAGTATATAGTCTATACTTATTATACATTTTACAATTAGATTTTAATTGATTATAATTGTTTTAAGGAGACAAAAATATCCAAAAGGTATCCAATGAGATTTGTCTCAAGTTTTTAAAAATCGATATTCCTTGTACAATCCAAAATAGTAAAATAACACGTGGTCATCTCATAAAGGTCACCATACACGTGGACGCCCTCCACGTCAGCACTGCTACATTAATAAGTGCTTATTCAGCCTCTAAATACCAACCTGGACATACGTGTCCGGGTTCCATGCCAACATCGCTACAGGAGTACAGACACCAACGATATTATCTTCTCACTAACAGCATATCTATTATGCCAGAATATTCAAATAGGTGCAACCACCTTATCATATAATACCCCAACAGGTTATATACTAATAGTTACTTATCTACAAGTAACAATATATCAATAAGGTACACATTATCTCCTATTCAAAATATAGATAATTGTCTGCTATTATCTGTTATTATTATCTTATCAACAGATTATCTATAAGCAATGGCCCAAGGCCCATACTCCATGCTATAAATACGACCATCCAGGTTCTCTCTAAACACACTTCCAATTCATCTCGAGTTGACTCCAATTAGTACTTGAATGCATTACTCAAGCTACTAACTCACTCTATATCTTAGGATGAGTTCTTACACTTAGTCACTCTTTAACAATTGATGTACTTACTTGAGCGTCGGAGTGTTTTTCCTTTGTTTTGCAGGTCCCTTCTCTAAGCAAAGCTTACTCACTACCCGACTTCGCGGGATTTGGAGTCCACTAAGGCCACATCAAGCCCACACGTGGAATTTTTAGATTTTGATAAGAACAAAATGTCTGCTCTAGATGAAGAAAAGACGACCTTCATTACTGAAGACACCAACTATTACTACAGAGTCATGCCCTTTGGCCTCAAGAATGCAGGAGCTACATATCAGCGACTAATGAACCGAGTATTCAAAAAGAAAATTGGACACAACGTTAAAGTCTACGTAGACGACATGCTTGAAGTGCCTTGAAGTTTTGTAAATGAATCATGTGTAAGAGAAAGACAATCTGTTGATCCTTGCATTGCATTCATTCACCCATTAACAAGTTTAAATGGTTTTCATTAAAACATCAAATCTTTTATCTTTTTGGTTAAGGATTTAATCTGATTAAAAGGTTGTTGGAAAAATGATTTTTTATTGTTTTAATCGATTACTTGATAATATAATCGATTATTTTGTTCTTTGTTCAATCTGGAAAAACATTTATGAACAACTTAATCGATTACCTATCGGATTAATCGATTATTTGGCCTTTGATTGAAACATAACTGCTTTGTTAAATGTTTTAATCGATTACTTAGTGTAATCGATTACATAGTTGGAAAAAAATATTTTGAGCCTTG
This sequence comes from Glycine tomentella, assembly GCA_007407185.1. Taxonomy (NCBI): domain Eukaryota; kingdom Viridiplantae; phylum Streptophyta; class Magnoliopsida; order Fabales; family Fabaceae; genus Glycine; species Glycine tomentella. The sequence goes on from PYAF01004486.1 coordinate 601,514, forward strand.
CTGTGATAATCGATTACATAGTTCATATGGTAAAAGCCTATTTTCTGACTTAATCGATTACATAGTTCATTTTGTGAAACTGAGCCTTCTACCTTAATCGATTACAGCTCGGTTTAATAGATTATTTTGCTCGTTGCTGAAACCCAAAATCCTTCTTTAATAATTTAATCGATTACATAAGTGTTTTAATCCATTATCTGGCGCGTTTAATCGATTACAGATCGTTATAAAATCTGTTATAAATAAGTTTGAAGGCTTGGCTTGTTTTCTAACTTGACCACTTCGTATTTCTGAGTATGCACAAGCCTTCTAAGTCTTTCAAAGTGATTTTCTGAGTTCTATTACTTCTTGATTCATTCAAAACATTCATGGGTCTTTGAATGATTCTTGAGCAAGAAATTTTTCAAGGTTAAGGAAAAACATGTTCTGATTTTGTTTAATATTCAACCTGACTTGGTAACTCATGTGCATTACATTCATTGGGTCATCAGGTTGTTTCTCTCCTTAATCTTTGGTTGTAAATTTGTTTTGAATATCTGTTGTAATTGACTATTGTAAGTGGGTTCTTCTTGCTTGGGTCTAGAGAAGGGTTCTCTAGTTAAAGAATATAGTAGTGTTCTCTGGTTCTTACTCTTTAGAAGTCTAATAGGGTTTTAGATTTCTATTCTTTATCTAGTGTTGATAAAGGAAGGTTTTGTAAAAGCTTGTAAGAACAAAAATTTATAATAGTGGAACTCTAATTCAGTGTGAATTAGAAGAAACTGGATGTAGCTTCTGTTGTGAAGTGAACCAGTATAAATTGCTTGTGTTTTTGTTTTTCTATCTCTATTACTTATCTTGTTCATTGATTCTTTAATTCATATCCATTGTCCAAGAAGTTCTGTTTTGAACTATTGATTTCTTAGGGCTGAGTTATTTGATTGAGTAAAAAGATTTCTTGGTTTTGAAAGTGATAAGGATCCTAAACTCTGATTTGAATTAATTTTAAAATACCAAGGTTTTAACCAATTCACCCCCCCTTTTGGTTATTGTGAGTATTCCTATTATTTTCAAGGAGAACGAACCTACCCAGCACATACTAGGTGAAATCAAAACCATCACAGGTGAATTCTCTTATAGAGGTTCATCCACCCAATCTCGAAAGAGACACCTACATGCCATACGAGATATCGATATAAATTATGTCGATGCTCTCCCACCATGGAGCCTCCTTCTTATTACTTTCATAGACGCTGATTTTCAAGGGATTAATGCTGTCAACCAGGATGACCCGATGGTGGTTTCCCTCATAATCGCCAATTTTAAAGTATCGAAGGTGCTCATTAATCAAGGTAGCTCTGCCGACAATTTGTACTGGAGGACTTTTCAGAAGTTGGAGATTTCGCCAAGCATGATTCAGCCTCACCTCGGACCCCTCGTGGGCTTCGCAGGAGAGAGGGTAGATACCCGGGGGTACGTAGACCCCATGACCACTTTTGGTCAAGGTAAACTTTCTAGGAGTTTTACCCTCAGATACTTGATCATGGAGGCCGACACTGCCTATCTTGCCTTAATCGGCAGAAAAAACTTTGAATGAGCTTGGGGCCATCGTCTCCACACCTCATTTAAAAATGAAGTTTCCCACTATGACAGGGGAGATCGTCACCGTCAGAGCAGACCAGAAGCAAGCCTGACAATGCTACGTAGAAAGCTTGAAAGTGGCATTATATCCTCCTAGCAAGGAACCAGGTAGATATCATCCCACTTCGAGGGGTACCAGTCAGGTTATGAGTGTAAAGAATATGAATATCTCACACTTAACCAAGAGGGGGGGTGAATTGGTTAAACCTTGGTAAATTAAAAATTTCTTTAATCAAAATCAGAGTTACTAGGATCTTTATCACTTTTCAAAACCAAGAAACCTTATTCAATCAAGTAGCTCAGCCCCAAGGAATCCAATGGATCAAAACTGACTTTGTTGGTCAAGCAATTTAAACAAGAACACAATGAATATAATAAGATAAGGAATAAAAAAGTAGAACACAAAGAGATTTATACTGGTTCACTTCAACACTAGAAGCTACATCCAGTTTTCTTCCAACCAACACTAGGTTAGAGTTCCACTATTATAATTTTCAGTTCTTACAATCAATTACAATGTCTCCCTTTATCAACCCTAGATAAAGAACAAAAATCTAAAACCCTATTAGATTCTAAGAGACAAGAACCTGAGAACACTACTCAGTTCTTCCACCTAGAGAACCCCTTCTCTAGTTTCAAGCAAGAACCCAATTACAAAGAAAATCCAAAACAAAAATTACAATCAGATTAAGGAGAGAAACAACCTGATGATCCAATGTATGCAATGCAAAAAGTAGTTACCAGATCAGGTTGAGTGATTACAAATCAATTAGCATAGCTTTCCTTAATCTTGAAATGATTTCAGGCTCTAAGAATGAGTCAAACACCCATGATCAAAGCACAATAGATCAAGAATGATTAAACCCTTAGAAAAACACTTTAGAATGCTCACAAGACTGTTTAAGCTCAGAAAATTCGTATGGGTAATATTCCACAAAGTTAGAAAAACAGCTGAGCCTCAGTTCTATCTATAACAAACTTTTGTAACTTCCTGTAATCGATTAAACACGCCTAATAATAGATTAAAACGCTCATGTAATCGATTAAATAAACCTTGTAATCGATTAAGATGTTCAACATAGTTTCTGGGCATAAGCAATGAGCAAAATAATCGATTATTTCGTCCTGTAATCGATTAAGACAGGAAACTCCAAAATATCAAAATGCACCATGTCATCGATTACAAACTTTGGTAATTGATTAAAGCAGAAGCCTTTAAAAACTGAATGAACTATGTAATCAATTATGATGTGGTAATCGATTAAACCAGCAAGACTTGTAAGCATTAACAAACAGTGTAATCGATTAAAGCAGGAAGACAACTTTTCCAATTAAGCCTGTGTAATCGATTACAATCATAGGTAATCGATTATTCCAGCACATCTTAAAATCATATATATCTATGTAATCGATTACTACCCATTAATAATCGATTAAAGTGTTCAACAAGGTAGTTTATATGAAAACAAAGGTCAAATAATAGATTATTCCGATAGGTAATCGATTACATTGTTCTTGAAAGCTTTTCTAATATAGACTAAGAATAATGGATTAAGTTAAGTAAGTAAGCGATTAAACCAGTAGAAAATGTATTTTTCCAAAAACCTTTGAGTCAGATCAAAAACTTAGTCAAATTACTAAAGCCTTGTGATTTTCATGAACCTAATTAATTTAATTATGGATTATTATGAATGCATATCGAAAGCTCAAAACCAGAATTGAATCACCAGAATTACTTTTCTATTACACATTTCACAAAAATTAATCTTCAAGACATCCATTGCATATCGAAAGCTCAAAACCAATGCTTGAATCACAATTCCTTTGCATTCTTTAAGTAGCTCCCCCTGAATCCAACAATGAGCATAAACAAAGGTTCCACCCCCTACACCCAGATTGCCTATACAGCTCACCATGATGACACCTTCAATGTGGATCCGTGTGATGACAACGTCGACAAAGGATCAAAGCCAATTGAGGAACTCATCAAACTACAGCTCAGACCAAAACCCGGGCAATGTACGCAACTCAGTAAAGACCTTACTAGTCATAAGCATCGTCGCATAGCCAAAATACTCTGTAGAAATGCGGACCTGTTCACTTGGCAACCGTCCGATATGCCAAGCATTGATCCTAGTGTCATGTGTCACAAGCTGGTAATATGTCCACAAGCTAAGCCAATGGCTTAGAAGAAATGAAATATGGGAGAAGAAAGATGCAAAGCAAAGAAGGAAGAGGTCGACAAATTGCTCAAAGCCAGTTTTATCAGAGAGGTCAGGTACTGTACTTGGCTCGCCAACATTGTCATGGTTAAAAAGGCTAGTGGCAAGTGATGCATGTGCACAGATTTCATCGATCTTAGCAAGGCATGCCCAAAGGATGCATATCCGTTGCCTAGCATTGACAAACTGGTTGATAGTGCGTCTGGTTCCAAATCATGAGTTTCCTGGATGCATACTCTGGATACAACCCAATTAGGATGCACACCCAGACAAAGAAAAGACAATGTTCATTACTTAAGACGTCAATCATTGCTACAAAGTCATGCCTTTCAACCTCAAAAATGTAGTTACATACCAGCGGCTTATGGACCGTGTCTTTAGAAAACAGATTGGACGCAACGTTGAGGTCTACACTGATGACATGGTTGTCAAGTCTCGGAGTGTAGCCCAACACATAATGGATCTAGAAAAAGGTATTTAAAGAAGTATGAAAGTATGACATGCGTCTCAACCTCGAAAAGTGCACATTCGGGATGGGTGGTGGTAAGTTCCTTGGTTTTATGATCACACACTGGGGAATTGAAGCCATCCCGGACAAATGCTCAGCCATTTTATAGATGCATAGCCCAACTAACATTAATGAAGTTCAGAAACTGAATGGAAGACTAGCGGCTTTATTCCGATTCCTCCCAAAGCTCGCTGAGAAGGCGAAGCCTTTTTATAGGTTACTCAACAAGAGTACCTACAGTACAAACCCCACGGTCCCATAAAGACATAGTTCATGGTAGACTTCCTAGCGGAATTTGCAGAGGAAGACAAATCCACCCCGGATTGGTGGAACCTCTATGTGGACGGAGCGTATAACGTGCATGAAAGTGGAGCAGGAATTATTCTCGAGGGTCCTGGCAACATCTCGCTAGAACAAGCCCTCAAGCTTAATTTCAAAGCCTCCAGCAATCAAGCCGAGTATGAAGCACTCATAGAATTCTTAAGCTAGCAAAAGAAGTAGGGGCTAAATGTCTAAGGTGCTATTCCGACTCGCAAGTCATCCATGGACAGGTCGCTAACAAGTTCCAAACCAAAGAAGCCATACTCCTCCAATATTTTCATCTGGCCAAGACACTCATTGACAGCTTCGAGTGTTTTGATATGTACCATATACCGTGAGAGAGTAACACTATGGTCGACCTACTCTCTAAGATGGCCAGTACTAAAAAGATCGGGCACATCAAGACGATCATTTAGGAAACACTCCAAAATCCCACCATTGACACCCAAAAGGTAATGGCAGGCGAAGAGGAGGAACCTAACTTGATGACCCCTTACAGAAGCTTTTTCACTAAGGGGATGTTGCTGACAGATGAAAACGAGGCCCGATGTTTGAAGAGGAAAGCCAACTACTACGTCATCCTTAATGGTGAACTGTTCAAAAGATGGTTGACAACACCTCTGCTTAGGTGCCTGGACAACCAACAAGCGAACTACGTCTTGAGAGAGCTCCATGAAGGGATTTGCAGTATCCATACAGGGGGACGCTCCCTTGCCACCAATGTAGTACAGACAAGATACTACTGACAGACACTTAGGATTGGTGCCTTCGAGTTTACCCGGAGATGCGAAAAGTGTCAGGAATTTGCGGGCGTTCCCCTGACAACTTGCACACCATAACTTCTCCATGGCCCTTCGTAATGTGGGGGATGGACATCTTGGGACCACTTCCAAAAGCTCCAGGAATGGTCAAGTTCTTACTAGTTGCTATTGACTACTTCACTAAGTGGATTGAAGCGAAGCCATTACGAGAGATAATTGCCAGTGAAGTCGAAACCTTCACCTAGAAACATCTCATATGCAGATACAGTCTACCCTATGCTATTGTTACTGACAATGGTAGGTAGTTTAAGGCACAAACCTATGAGGACTTTCTCACATGACTGGGTATCAAACACCTGGTTACCTCTGTTGAACATCCTCAGACAAATGGTCAAGTAGAAGCGGCCAACCGAGTTATCCTTCGAGCCTTACGAACTAGACTTGACAAATCCAAAGGTCTTTGGAAGGAAGAACTCCCCAGCATATTGTGGGCTTACCATTGCTCACCACAATCAACCACTCATGAGACTCCCTTTTGACTTACTTATGCCACTGACGCCATGATTCCTGTCGAGCTTGGGGAACCATCAGCAAGAAGATTGCTATTTCATGAACAACACATGAAGAAAACATGAGGGTTGAACTAGAAACCGGGAAGAAACTCAAGACACGGTCAAAATCAGAAAAGAAGCTGCTAAGTTTCGAATGACAAGAAGATACAACACTAAGGTTCAACCACGAACCTTTCAGCCAGGCAACCTAGTCTGGCGTGTCTGGGGTGAAGCCATAAAAGATCCTCGTGTCGGAAAGCTTGGACCTGACTGGGAAGACCCATTCAAAATTGTCACCAACCTAGACAACGACGCCTACAAACTGCAGAAACTAAGTGGTAAAGTCATTCCAAGAACTTGGAATGCTACCTGCCTATAGTTCTATTACAGTTGAGGAATTGAAGGTCGATTGGTGTACTCTTTTTCCTACTTAAGTTTTTGTCCCATAAAATAGTAGGGTTTTGGCTTGAGAGGTTTTAACGAGGCCCATTTGAAGAATAACAAAAGGAATATGTACTTTAATCCTACATTAATAAAACATATTTCTTTTTCTACATTTACTTATGTCAAACTTGCAGGAACATAATTAAGTTCAAGAACTAGCGCCTGACTACATTCCCAGGTTCAGCCTCGACAAAAACCCAGGATCATGTCCTGGTACCATTCATAGGTTTTTAATATCCAAGGTCAACCCTTGGTTGAGCCTTACAAAAATTCAGGACGAACGTGTCCTGATACTCTCCAAAGGTTCATAAAACCCTAGGGCTTCCCTAGGTGGACCTCCAGCAAAACCCAAGACAGCCCCTTGGTCGATAACAAGTTCTTCATATCCATTTACTTGGTGAACCTTAGCAAAACCTAGGACTAGTTCCTGGTACTCTCCAAAGGTTTGTAAAACCCTAGGGCCTCCTTAGGTGGACCTCCAACAAAATCCAAGGCAGCCGCTTGGTCGGTTACAGGTTTGTAAACCCTAGGGCTTCCCTAGGTGGACCTTCAACAAAAGCCCAAGAGCCTTTCTTGGCACCTTAAAAAGTCCAAGAGCATTTCTTGACACCTTACAAAGCCCAAGAGCATTTCTTGGCACCTTACAAAGCCCAAGAGCATTTCTTGGCACCTTACAAAGCCCAAGAGCATTTCTTGGCACCTTACAAAACCCAAGATCAACTCTTGGTAACTTACAGGTTCATAAACCCAAACTCTGGTAGACCGTCAAGGTTCATAAACCCAAGTTTTGGTCGACCTTCAAATAAAAAATCCAGGACGGACGCTTCACTGGTCGGTCTGCAACAATTCGCAAAACCCAAGTTCAACCCTTGGTGAACTTCAACAAAACCCAGCATGGACAACTCCTTTGGTACCAAACTCGACAAGCACAAGGTACAACTATGTCCACCCTAGACATATGTTATTATTTATACATTTCATTTTTTTGCAAGAATACAATTTCTCAGGAACATAAAACCCAAGGTCTGGCTTTGGTATACAAAGTCCAGCATTCACCCTTGGTCTACAAAACCAAGAAAACTCTCTTGGTACTCTTGAACCTATGGAACCCCGACATGTCAGACCATAGGATTATTTGTTTTGCAAGAATAGGTGTCCAAGGTCCACCCTTGATGCTTCAAACCCAAGACGCACTCTTGGTACTCTTATTCACTTGGAACCTCAACAAGCAATGCTATATACTTAGCCACTTGCAAAAGTAGGAGTCCAACATAGGTGTTCAAGGTTCACCCTTGTCACTCCAAACCCAAGACATGCTCTTGGTATACATGTTTGGAAACAATATGAGTACACACAATTAACCAAGAGGGGGAGTGAATTGGTTAAAACTTGTCCTTTTAAAAATCTTGTAAGAATCAGAGTTATAAGATCGTATCACAATTAAAACCAAGAATGCTTCATTCAATCAAACCACTTAGCTCAAGAAAATAATTTCAGAAACTTCTACTTGTTGAGTAATAAAGATTTCACCAAACAGTCTCAGATTAAGATAGCAAGAAGAGAATAAAAAAAGTAATTTGAAAATACTATGAACACACTTCAAATAACCAAGAGGGGGGTGAATTGGTTAAGACCACCTTTAAAAACTTTTCTTGAAAACAATTTGCGGAATTTAAAACTTGGATTGTATCACTCAATCACCCTTGATCAAAAACAGATTTTTCTTTCAATCTAATATCACCTTGAAATGCATGTAATGACTGAAATATCTCTTATTGATTGTATATTGATTTCCAAACAATAGTAATGAAGGATATACAGATAAAGAAACAATCACACAACAATTTATACTGGTTCACCTCACAAACATGGAGGATACATCCAGTGTCTTTCAACCAACACTAGGTTAGAGTTTTCACTATATCAAATTATTCTTGTACAAGCACAGCAAGTGACAATCTCTATCAACACTAGACAAAGATCCTGAATTCTAAAACACTATTAGAATACAAGTCAGAAAGATCTTGAGAAACCTACTCAAATCTTCAAACCTAGAGAACCCTTCTCTAGAATGCTTTACAAGAAATCAATTTGAAATGTTACAACACAACAAAACAAAACTCTTAGAAAATCTAAAAAGAATGATTCAAGATAAACACTACCTGTGATCCATCATGTATGAATGAATGAAAAATGAAATGAGATTACCACACAATCTAGGTAGTAAGAATTCTATTGCTCAAAATCAATATCTTGAAATCTTTTTTTTCTTTAGCACATCCTTTCTATAATTAAGAAATCTTGATCTTTACAAGATGTATTAATCACTATGAAATCAGTTTCTTGGACACTTTAGAAAGCTTGGTTTTTCTTTGGTAAGTCACTCAGATGTTTTGAATAATTCGCACAAGTTCTATTTATAAAGAACTGACTTACAAAGGTTTTTAAAAAACTGAATTAACGGACAATAATCGATTAATCCGCTAGTATAATCAATTATTTGCCATATGTAATCGATTAAAATAACTAAATAATCAATTAAATTGTTCCTCAACAATCTGGAAAAAGATTACGAACAGATTAATTGATTATTTTTGCAAAGTAATCGATTAAAGCAGAAAAGCAGAGTTTTCTAAAAAGCCTATGTAATCGATTACGATAAATGGTAATCGATTAAAGCAGAAGTGTAAGGTTTTCCAAAATACACTATGTAATCGATTAACTCAATCATGTAATCGATTAAAGTGTTCTTCATGACTTTTCCAAATAAGGACAAGAGCATTTTAATCGATTAAAACACTGTGTAATCGATTAAAACAATAAGTTTTCATTTTTCAAAAACATAGGCATGAGAATCTGTTTTCCTTTGAAATCATTTAGTAACTTCTAAGTTTTAATAGCACCTACTTATGCAAATTCAATGAGAAATGCAAATGGCAATGCAAGGGTCACAAAGTAATGTACTTGAATCAAACTTAAACACATTGCACATGTCTTTATACTTGATTGGGCATGATAAAGCAAAAAATAACTTTAAGCTAATCATCAAGCTTCTTCTTCATTTTTGCTTTTGATTCTTCTTGCAACTTCCCCTATATCCAACACAATCAACACAAGACCTTATACTGGTTCACCCCTTAAAATAGAAACTACATCCAGTTTCTTCTAACCAAAACTTTGATTAGATTTTCACTATCAACAAAATCTGTTCTTTACAAGCTTACAAAAGATCACCATTTATCAACCCTAGATAAAGAACTAAAAATCTAAACACCCTTTAGACTTCTAATGATCAAGACATAGAGAAACCCTTCTCTATTCTTCCCTATAGAGAACCCTACTCTAGAAAAGCTTAAAGAACCCTTTTGTAATTGCAACTAACAAGCTGAAATGTAAAAACGAATTACAACCAGAGTTTAGAGGAGAGATACAACCTTATGATCCAAGAAATGCAAATGTAAATGTTTACCAATCTGAGATCAGGTTGAAAGAAAGCAAGTTTCAGACCAAGCTCTCCAAGAAACTACTTTGAAATCTTGTCCAAAAAGATTTCTACAAATGATGCATAAGAATCTTGAATTGTAGGACAAGAGCTTTGTTACTCAGTGTATTTCTCTCAGTTCAGAAGCCTTATGAAAATTAGTGAAAATCTCGAAATTGTAATGAATGAATCTTTCAAAAGACTTAATAGCTTTATATAGAAAAACTGTTGTAACTGAATGTAATCAATTAATATGTCTATGTAATCGATTATTTACTCTTAAGTAATCAATTAATTGTTTATTTAATCGATTAATTTGTTGTTGAGCTTTCTGGAAAATATGTATGAACAAAGTAATCGATTAATATGTCATGTAATCGATTAACACATAGTTTTTTCCATTTTATAAAGTGTTTAGTAGTCGATTATAGATAAATGGTAATCGATTAACACAGGCAGGACTTGTTTTGTGTTTATACTGAGTAATCGATTACTCAATGCTTGTAATCAATTATTCTGTTCTTCAAGACTCAAGTAATAAATTAACAATTTGTGGCAATCGATTAAGGTAGTCAAAAAGAGTTTTTCCAAAAACTTGAACCCTTGAGCACTTGGCTTTTATGCAATCATGAAATCTTAAAGCTTTTTCACAAACCATGTGCTTTTGTAAAACCATGAATGCAAGCCAATAAATGATGTTTATGCAATGCTATGGATCATAAGATGAAACTCTCATACATCTAAATATTACAAATGTCTTCAATTGAATGACATGTTAAAAGCAAAAACTCATCCAAGCTTCAACATACATCTTGATCCTTCTTCAAGCTCCCCCTGTATCTAACAATCTCCCCCTTTTTGGCTTTGATCAGGCCAAACTTCAATTGACATGTTGAACCTTGGTGTTCTTTTAAAGGAGTTGATTTTCAGGAGCTTGTACTTGATATCTGAAAATGAAATCAGCTTTTTGCCAAGAACAAATGTCAAGTATACTTTGCATAAACAATTTACATTCATACATATGTATATGCTCACCCTATCTTATGTAATTTTACATTGGTTAAGATAATGAGCAACATGTTTATTCAATTACAACACATCCCTTCAATATGTTCCTTATTTTTCTCCTTTTTATCCCCCTTTTGGCTTATCAAAGACAAAAAAACAAATTGGATATGCATGAGATAAGCAAGGAAGATGCAATAATCATAAATGGAAATTGTATTTATTAATCATAAAGGGTAGTACAAGAAAACATAACATAAAAACCATAAAAATTGAAAATAAGAAAGCGGAAACATCACAACCACAATTAATTAGAAAATTACATCAATCTAGACTACAGAATGTTAGGATCTTTGACAACTATCCTAGTTTTTATGTTTTCTAGCCTAGAGGTAATTTCTTCCAAGGAGAAATTTGTTTCGACTCTATGCTCATGTTGCAGATCTAGCACAACATCCATTTTTTAAATCATTAAGGATTCAAAAGGTGTCCATTTTTCTTGTGCAGTACTAGCTTCAACATCCTCTTCCTCTTCAGCTTCTTCACCTTCATCAGCTCCCTCTTGTGGTGCTTGTTCTCCAGCCATTAGCCACCTATTAGGTGTCTTTATCAAGACTAGCTAATTGAGGTGCTTTCCAGTGATGAGGTTAGTGGTGTTTGTGGTGTTGTCCACTATCTCATTGGAGACATCAATCTTAAAATAGTAAATAAACCTAGAGATTAAGACAACATATGGAAATTGATAGCTGATTAATCTTGCAGACTTTAGCATAGTCTCCACAATGACAAGAACCCAATTAATCTGAGTTGCATTATTCATGCCATGCACCAGTTGCAAGTCATCATCTGTTATTTCTGCATGATTTGTGGACCTCGGGTAAGAACAAAGGTGATTATGTAATGTAGCCACCTATCTTCTGAAAGTTCAAAAAACGCAGCACCTTGGTCCAACCACGGTGTGCTCACATGAGGGTAAAAACAAAACATTTTCGATGCGAAAACCTAGACCATCTATGCACCTCATGTATGTGTGCTTAGGAATTACTCATTGAAACACGTTGGGATTTTAGAAATACCTTTATCACTTGAAGGCTCAAAGAAGATGATGCCCTCTAATAGTGATCCACACGGTTATCTCCTTCTTGCAAGTGAGAACTTCTCCTTGATGGCTTGCCAGGCACATGCAAGGTGTGAGGCTTTCAAGTATTTGGTTTCTTTTCTCAAGACTATAGTGGTGCCTTGAGGTAAGGTGAAGGTGCAGCAAAAGAGGAGAAAAGATGAGGGAGAGGAAAAGCTAGAACTTGGTTCAGAACCAAGAGAGGAGGGGGCAAAAATTTCTACTCTAAAATCCTCCCCACATCGCACTTATTTAAGGTGAGATGAGGTTGTTGCATTGCATGATCCTCTCACTCCAAATCATCCCAAGTTTTTGGAAAATTTTGAAAAAGAATCTAGCAAGATTCTCTCCAAAAATCGCCACCCTCTTTCCCTCTCCTCCCTCCAAAGTTTGTTGCAGCAATAACTCATTTGAATTCAGAATTCAAATGACAATGTTGTTGAAAGAATATTTATCCAATCTTTATTGGATAATTCATTTAGATAATATGAATTATCCTCAACAACCAATGTTGTTGAGAGAATCTTCATCCAATCTTTATTGGATAATTCATTTAGATAATTTAAATTATCCTCAACAATCTAACCTCATAATTTAAAATTCAATTTCAAATTCAAATTTCAAATTTGAAATTTAAACTTAAATATAAATTCAATCTTATCCTAGTTTGTGATTTGAATTTGAATTAGAATTCAAAATTTCAAAATTTAAATTTCAAATTCAAATTTTGAATTTGCCCAAAACTTATTTTGGTTAAGTCAACTCCTTGACTTACTAGGATTCATGGCCCAAGGCCCATTAGGCCTGTCAACACATTTGGGCCCATTAGTGGAGAAACCAATTTCACCACTAATGCCCCAAATAGGGCGCATGATTCAAGTGGGCTTGAAGTCCAACTCTAACCCAATTTAACTCAGTCTTGATAAAGCTCAATAACTAATTATTGGCTTAAACTCGCTATAACTTGCAACAAAGAATAACCTTTGTGTGTGACCCATTAGGCCCAATTAGTCACTGACATAAATAAACTTGGACTAATTAAACTCTTTTAACGAGCCCAATTCATTTAATGATCACATAAGACACTAATTGAGTTGATCAAGTGATCTACCTTTCTAATTTGGATACCGTGTCTCATCATCCCTCACATCGTCATTCACATTTAGTCGAGAGCAAGGATAAAGTATCATCTCTCTTTATTGACTAAATATAGCTTTTCAATGGAACCAAGAATCTTCTTCTATTGACTCTAAGACAGATCATGACTCCTCATGATCTCTTACTATGCATAGATTCCCAAGTCAACTAGAAGTCATCCAAGCCCTATCGGTCTTGTGAACGACTAATCCCTCGTAAAGGATTGTGAGTCCTTTTGGCATGTCCATCTATACTCATGTATTCTCCCCATTTTTAGGCGGATATAGTCGTACAGTCAAAGTATAACCCTAGGACACAATATTCGATGACATCCTCAAGTCTAGGACGATTCGTACTACCAAACGATGAGAGACTTTACAAATCTGATGATATTTTAAAGAACCCTTGTAGAGTCTCTTGACGGGTCAATTCAATGCCATTTGTTCCCCAACAGATCCACCCACGACATCAGCTAACGCATCACCATGTCTGCATTCCATGAGGTCCCTACCTTGTATCTCTATACAAGTTGAAGATGTCGTACTAGTTTTATTGAGATCATCAATGTCCTTTCTTAATGATTCAAGACTAGGAACAAGCTTTAGGCAATAGACATGTAGTGTCCTCGAATCCTCATAATCATGATCCTTATCATAGATCCTTGAGTGTACACTTGTTCTATTCCTAGGGCTTTTATCTTTAAATGCATATTGCTATAAATATAGGTGAGACATAAATATGATAAAGATAAAGTTTGCTCTTATTAATCATGAAATAATAAATAGTACAAGGTGTTCAACTAATAAATCAGATTGTCTCTAGGACACCTACATACTAACATCTTCCTCAATCATATTTCCAACACCTAATCTTGTCTTCAACTTGGTTTGAGGATCCAACAACATACCTCTGTATGTGTCAATCTTGTTGTATCCTCCAATCTCTTCATCAAACCTCCTCTTTCCTTTAGAGGAGATCCCAACCACAACATATCAAACTTCTTCATCAATCACCATAGGAACTCCATTCACTTGGGAACGAGGAATGCCATCCATGCTGGCTTTGGCACAAGTTTAGAACACTTTGACCAGCTCAGGATAGAATGTACTCTTTAATTCAAGGAATTTCTTCAATCCTTAAGCCTTTAGCATAGTGATGTGTTGCAAACACATCTTAGTTTTAGGATAGTTTTAGGTTATAATTTAGTTAAATAATTAAGAAAATAGATGCGAAAAGGTATTTCTGGGATAACCCCTACTTATATTTTCAATGCACCTGGCAATGTTATCCGCAGATGTGTAGCTGAAAGCGACGTGCCGGATATTCTGTGGCACTGTCATTCCTCCAATTATGGAGGCCATTTCGGAGCAAACCGGACTGCACACAAAGTGCTGCAATGTGGCTATTACTGGCCAACATTATTCAAGGATGCTAAAAACTTTGTGATGCAGTGTGATAGCTGTCAAAGGACAGGTAATGTATCTCGTAGAGATGAGATGCCACTCAACAACATCCAAGAAGTTGAACTGTTCGATGTATGGGGCATTGATTTCATGGGACCCTTCCCTAAATCATTCTCCAACCAATACATCTTGGTTGTTGTGGATTATGTCTCCAAGTGGGTTGAGGCAGTTGCTTTACCCACCAATGATGCCAAGGTGGTGTTCTCATTCCTAAGAAAGAATATCTTCACCAGATTTGGGGTACCAAGGGCAATCATCAGTGATGGAGGGACTCACTTTTGCAACAAGCAACTAGATAGCTTGTTGGCCAAGTATGGAGTCAAACACAAAGTAGAAACCCCTTATCATCCTCAAACAAGTGGACAGGTAGAGATTTCCAACCGAGAACTGAAGCGAATACTCGAGAAAACTGTTGGAACATCAAGAAAGGACTGGTCTAAGAAGCTAGATGATGCTTTGTGGGCATACAGGAATGCATTTAAGACTCCAATAGGTATGTCTCCTTTTCAGCTTGTCTATGGTAAGGCTTGCCATCTCCCTATTGAACTTGAACACAAAGCAATTTGGGCAACTAAGTTCTTAAATTTTGAACTAACAAAAGCTAATGAGAAGAGGTTGCTTCAGTTGAATGAATTAGATGAGTTCAGGTTAGCTGCATATGAGAATGCCAGAATCTACAAAGAGAAGACAAAGAAGTGGCATGATAATCAAATCCGTCCAAAGGAGTTTGTTCCTGGTACGAGAAGTTTATCCCTATGGCACAGTGGCAATCTCACCCTTGGATAGTGACCGAGCTTTCAAGGTAAACAGTTATCGATTGAAACATTATTTTGGGGGAGAAGTGGATAGAAATTCAAGTTCTGTTCCACTTAAGGCCACTGAGGATTGAAAGGTAGTAAGCGTCTAGCTTAAGACGTTAAACGAGCAAACTTTTGATGTACATAAATATTTTTAAGTTCTGTTTTAAATTTGATACCCTTAGGTCTGATATTCTGCATAAATAATTAGGTCTATACATTAGTAGTTAGGAGTTCCAATTCCCTTACTTAGCTTGAATAAGTCATCATTCATGCATTATTAGATGTAGAAATTTTAAGCCTGTACAATTCTGATAACTAAATAATGGTAGTCATTTCATTATGATAGCAATAGATATTTCACTACATATTTCATGATAGTCCCTTAAGATCATGCATCATTAGGTAGTTCAAGTCTTTCCAAATTTCGATAGCATTAGCATTTAGTCTAGTTAGATTTAATTATAGTCATTTCATTCAACTTTTCATTTAGCTAAGGATAGTAAACTAAAGGAAAATTAAAAAGAAGAAGAAGAATTACAAAAGGTGTGGCGCGACTCGCGCCATAGGTGGCGCTACCAGCGCCGTAAACGCGGCTAGTTCACACTAACCGCGTGACAACCCACGCCAACCGCGTGAGATGTTCGAGGACAGAGCTATCTTCTGCATAATTTCACGCTAATCGCGTGAAGGTGGCGCGACTAGCGCCACGATTTCGAATCAAAAAGCTTAAAATTGAAGGCTCTGCGCTATCCGCGTGAAATTGGCGCAAATAGCGCCATCTATTCGAGCCAGAAGTTTAAATTTTGCAGATCCCACGCTACTCACGTGGATCATGGCGCCATCCGCGCCGGTTATTCGACGTTGAGGGACCTTCCAGCTCCAGTCCACGCGGTTCGCGCAGGATTGACGCTATCAACGCGGTTAAACCGCATCAATTGAACTGAAATGGACCATTCACGCGATTGGCGTGAGATTCTGCGCTAGTCGCGAGGGAAGGCCGGAACCAAAAGCCCATCCACTGACTTATGACGCGAACCGCGTGACCCCCGCGCTATTCGCGCGGCATCACAGAATCAGTTTTATTTTTGAATTACTTCATTCGTGCCTCACTTTCCTACTTACCAAAACTGCTCCCTCTTTCTCGCCTGAACCTCAGCACCACCATCAAACCTCCATTAACCACTCCCTTACCATTAGCATTCCTTAAAAAGCCTCACCCACCCCCTTCACTTTCAAACTCACTCCATCTCTTTCTCTCGCATCCCTCATAGTTCCATCCTCTCTAAGTCGCCGCTTCGCATCAATTAGGAGACATCACTAGCTTTCAAATTTCTGCAATGGCTGGTGACAAGGTAAATATTCGGAACCTTAATTACTAGGTAATAAACAATGGCACACCTAGGCACCATAGAAACTGAAAGCTCAATGCTCAATGCCTTCACATCCAATTTTGAGAAAATACTTGGGACCCTTAGGGTAGAAAACCAAATGTTTTGGGTCTCTGGCTTGTTGCTATTGAATTCTGTCATTTGGGATATTGATGTGTTCAAAATAGGCATAATGTGTTGACATGATTATATGCCCATTAGATGTTTGCTAAAATGCCTGAATGAGAAATTGAACTGAATTGTGGTGCAATGCATTAAGCCTTTCAACGATTTGAATGTTGTGATATGAATAAGGCCCAGATACATTTGTTTGATTCCAGTTATGCAGGTATGACTTTGTTGTCCATAAATTGAGCTTAAGGTTCTTGTGTTAACAGGATATTTGATATGTTGCTTGTTCTGAATCTGTCAATGATAGGGAACTTAAAACCCTTGAGAGATGAATTGATGATGTTGCATAAGAGAGCTGTATTGTGTTGTGATGGGGTGTGGTGATGGAAATTGGATAAATTGTGAAGGGAGGCATAGCTTTAAATTGAAAGCAGTTACATATAGTCACTTTGAGCTTCCAATTTTTTATGTAACTTGCTTGGATTTGGTATATTAAGCTATAATGTTTGACTGATAATGAGCTAATTGAATGAATCCATGCTTGCTTTGTCCGTGCTCACTTTGAACCAACTAATTGGAGCATGGACAAGACCAAAATCTGGGAATGGTTAGGCATAGGGTTAAGTCCTACTTGTACTCCCTTATATTTTGATAGTATGAATTGAAACAAAAGATTTGCTGTGGTCACCTTGCTCTCACAATTTTCATACACTCTTGGTGAACAGGACCTATATGGAGTGGGTATAGCAATGAATTGATTGTTGATTTGATGAAAGAATACAACCAGTGAATTTAGTAATTGATATATATATATATATATATATATATGTTTGTGTGATCCCTGAACTTGACTGGTTAATGTGCATAGCTATAGGACCACCTAGTGGATGCAATATGGCCCAATATAATCACTCCAGTTGTTGATGCCTATTTGTTGTTCCTGAAACTTCCACCCTTATATTGTATCTAGATCTCTGATCAAACTGGTGAAATTTTGAAATGGGTCTGCATTAAATAATTGAATTTGGTATTGCAATAGAATTAAATCTGGGAATTGTTGATTTCTGGACTGAACTTGAATAAAACCAATGGTGCTGTCGTGGAAAATCTGCATATACAGGTTGAATTTTTGAATTGACTAGAACCACATTGACTAGGGATTGACAATGAACAACTTGATTTGTGGTTGAATAAGACACAGTGAATTGATTTTTAGTGTCTATATCTGATTTGATGTTTGAACCTATTTTGCTTGACCTGTGTCTGTGATGACTAAGACCAAATGATTTAGGAATATGCTTGCATGAAATACTTGAATTCTGAATTATTGGTAGATATGAGGACCTTAAATCTGGGAATCCCAATTGATGATCCCTGTTGGAATGTACTTGTTTATGGTACCTATTGCTTGCATGTGCAGATAATTACAGTTGTAGGTGCCTAAATTGATCAGCCAACACCTTGTGCTTAACATTCATTTTGTTTAGTGTTGTGCTTGATCTGGATTACTGAAGGCAACAAATCTGAGAATTAAGCTGATTGAAATATATATATATATATATATTTGGATTCTTTTCTGAGTTTCAGGGTAAACAGGTAGCCAAGGGCAAAAAGAAGGCCACCACAGCAGGAGGAAGAAAACGGGCCAAAGTAACAGACTATGATGAGGCTCGCTTCCGGACAGCTGAGTGCCAGGAAAAATTTGACTCCTGGTACCTCCCAAAGAAAATTATATTAGAGATCCTTTGGGACACGCTTCTAGAAGGGAACCCAGTGCGAGAAGTCATTCTCAGACGCCAGTGGCAAATCACAGTCAAGGAACAAATGACGTCTAATAGAATTTTTTTTTAAATAAAAAATAAATAAGCAGCACATCAGATTTTTCAAAGATAAAAAGTGAATGGACACAGTGATTGATAGGATTTCTCTGATGAAAGCTTGATGAAATGAAACATAGCATGAACTGCATGATACATGAATAGGATTATGATTGTTGGTATGTGAAATGCATGTTGAAGTTGAAATGATGCTTGAAATGAGTCAACTGAGATTGACTTGAGTTTGAACACCTATGAGGATTTGAGCCAAACAACGGTAATGTTTTCTTTCCGAGAGACTCCAATTTCATAGTACTCTAGAATTTGAATTGTTTCTCTGGATGCAGGTGTGACTTGATATGATTAAGGCAAATTTTTCTTCTGAAACTAGGGCCAAACTGACTCACCTTCAATTATTTTCCAATTGCACCTTATTTGAGCTTAAGCCTTTCATTTCAAATTACCCAAATCAGAGCCACATCCATTTGACCAACCCCCTGAGGCTAGAAAAGGTTTGATATAAGTCCATGACAGCAGAAAAACAGGGAATTATCCATCAAGGTATGAAGAAACACAAGTGAATCCAATTGGTTGTGAAGAGTAAGAATAAACAAGCATAGTTCAAGTTGGAA